>VZQC01007270.1:263984-297506 GCA_009823505.1 Rhizomys pruinosus | reverse complement strand
AAAAAAAAAAAAAAAAAAAAAAAAACAAGAAGAAGAAGAAAAGAAAAGAAAAGAAAAGAAATATTTATCGAATTTTGTGATATTCCAACTAGAGTGTAGTGGGCTATTAATCGTTTAAGGTTCCAGGAGAGGCCAAAGGTTGACGTCCAGTGCCCTGTTGGATCCACCTTATTTTTTTGATAAGAACTCTCACCATCCCTGGAGTTCACTGTTTCACCTAAGTTGGTTAGTCAGCAGTATTCCAGAATCATCTTGTCACAAACAAGCTCCCGCCCACCACTGGGGTTGCAGGCACATGCTTCATCGCTCAGCTTTATTTCTGCAGATGATAGTGATAAAAACTCCGATTTCTGAGCCATTTCTCCAGCTCATTTCGAATTGGGCATTAGAGAATATATTTCTCCAAATAAGCTCATTTAAAAAAAATAAATGCTATATTTTATATATAATTCTTTATTTTGTCAATGAACTTAATACTGTTTTACTAATTATGATTTTAAATTTGTTTCTGACTTCATGTTAGGTTACATAAATTAAGCATTCACAGTCTTTTTATTCTGTATCTTATATTGAAGTTTGGACAATTATGCCCATAATGGAAAACATCAGCAAAATTTGCTGGGTATTAAATTATGGAGAACTTGAAAAGTCTACTAATGGTACAATGTAGATCCATCCATCAAAATTATAAATATAGGAGCTTATTTTGCTTGAAAACATGTCACAAAAATGCTGTGGGTTTATGTAGGAGAGTAGATAGATAGATAGATAGATAGACATTTAGTATATTTTGAGCAATTTAATCACTATTCAAAATAAAAATGTGTCAAAGACCTAGACAAAAGTGACTGATTAGATCTGATTTCTTTCTTTTTCTAGTCATCTTATATTTTGAGTGTAAATTCCATTCTTTGTTTCTTATGTTGGTGTTCTCTGTCCTTAATTTTAGTTGATTTTATTTAGTTGAAAACAGTAACATTGTAACCTTGATTGTTACATTTAGATTTTAATTCCCATCTGATAATTGGATTTTTTCCTAATTATTGTCTAACCTATTTTTTTGTATTCACCAAATAACTGAAAAATATTACCCAATAATCCCTAACTGGAGGAAAGATCAAAATTTAAACAGTACATGCTGCATTTTGTAAACTAGTTATAATTATTATACATAACATTAAATTACATTTTTACTTTCCACCTGATAATGTTCAGAATTGGAAGATTTCTATTTCTGTTGAATCATAGGTATCATATAGGAAATGATATTAAACTTTTTTTTTTTCCCTTATTTTTGAGACAGGGTCTCCCTGTAGCTCTGGCTGTACTGGAGCTCACTCTGTAGACCAGGCTGGCCTCGAACTCACAGAGATCCGCGTGCCTCTGCCTCCCAATTGCTAGGATTAAAGACAGAGGCACGCCCAGCATTTATTTATTTCTGTATGTGTATCAATGTACTGTCTGCATGCAAGTTTGTGCACCCGTGCCGTGCAATGCCGCGGAGGTCAGAAGAGGGTGTTGGATTCCCCTGGAACTGGAGTTCTCCTGGAATTGGAGTTTCAGACGGTTCTCGGCCACCATGTGGGTGCTGGTGATCGAACCCGGGTCCTCTGCAAGAGCGGTCGGCGCTCTTAACCCCTAGGCCATCTCTCCAGCCCCGGTATTAAACTTCTTAAATCACTTTAACACAAATAAAGTAACATTTTTGGAGAAACTACTATACACAAATATTATGAACTTCTGTCCATCACTGTTAATGTGAATTTATAAAATTATATACTCATTTTTCTGCCTGTGAGATGTTTTATTTGTGTATGGTGTGCATGTATCAAGACCAGAACAGGACCTCAGGTGCCTTCCTCTATCCCTGGGTGCCTCAATCCCTTGAGACATGGTTCCTCACTGAAATCAGAAGCTTGTCGTTTGGGCTTGCCAATGCATTTTAGTGAAATGCTTTTCTTTCCTCCTCAATGCTTGGGGTTAATGTGCACATGCAGCTCTTCCCAGCACTTTATACACATACTGGGAATTTGAACTTAGTTTCTCATGCTACTAAAGCAAATGAACTTATTCACTGATCCATCTCTCCAGCTCTTATATTCCCATTTAACAATACTGGTATGTGCTATAAGTATGTGTTCCTCTAAAGTTCATACTTTAGAGGAAACTCTAACACTGAATGGCATGGTGAGGCCTTTGGTGGATGATAAAGGTAAAGTGAGGTACAGAGTGTGTCACTCCTGATATGATTGATGAGCTTATGAAAAGCGAAACATGAATAGGACCATCACCATACACCCGGCAATCATAGGTATTTCCTTGTCTTGGAGTTCTATCATAAAGAACTACAAGAGATTATTTTCCATTTTTTACATAAACATTTTTATTTTTTTTTAATTAGTTTTTATTGATGCTTTGTGCATTTCATACTTTTTTTCCAATTCAGTTCAGGCTTATTTCCCTTTCCCTCCCCCCCCACCCCCACCCCATCCCAGATCATGCATTCTGCCATAACTGTCCTGCATCTTTCTCTCTTTTTTTTTTTTCATTTTTAGCTATAAGTGATAATCCATGAGTACAAGCATCCTTCATGCAAAACCTATCTGCAGGCTGTTGTGCCCAAACACCTACAGCCCCACCATCCAGTGGGGGGTGACAGGTTGTTTGTTCAATCAAGTTGATCAAATGAGTGTCCAGACTACATTGCTGTAGTTTCACCATTCACCCCAATCGCAGCCCTTACATTCTACCACGCCCCCTCTTCCGCAGGTTGTTCCCTAGGCTTAGAAAAGGGGCACAGGTGGATGAGAGGTAAAACAGTCCACTCTCTCTGCAAACATTTTTAAATGAAAACAGCCCGAAGTAAAACAACAGTAATTTATCACCTGTTTTCCTTCTGTTAGGCTCAAATTCAAATTTTGTAAAATTAATTTCAAATAACTGATCATATGTACTTTCAAACAAATATGTGTTTTTTAGCTTTACTGTAGCATAATTTTAAGTAAAAATTATATAATTGTGAAATGTACATATTGATGACTAATACCAATATATGTTGTGAAATGTTTTTTACAGTGAAAACATGTCATCTTGTAGGTATACATTTTAATTAATGGTCTTATTTTAATTAAGTTGTTATGTTTAGCGTATTTGAGTAAAAGTATTTTGCAACTTCATAAAGAAAAAACAATTAAACATTGTATTAAAACTATAAAGTAATATATATTTTCATTTTTTGATTTCTTAGTAAAAATTATGGTTATATTGGCTGAGATGACTTAAAATCATGTAGTATGTATAATTTTCTTTATAGTTTCAGATCATTTTTTGGATTTGAGATATTTTCCTGAAACATTTTTTTATATATCTTTCTATTCATACTTCCTAGGTACGATATGTGCATAGAGTCCTTTATAACATGTATGCACATATTCTTGCATATGGCTGGCCATACGGTTCAGTGCATAAATCTGCTTGCTGCTAACCCTGACAACTTGAGGTTGACTCCTAGAACCTTCACAACAGAAGGAGCAAAAATAGTTTTGCAAGTTGTCTTCTTGCACACATATGCTATAGCTTTCACACAACAGCCGTTAAAGTGATCAATCAACCAATTAATCAATGTCAATAATAAATAGATACTACATAAGAAAATGAAATTAAAAGTCTATCCATGCTGTATATAGCATCTACTAATTATCATTTTTCCACTTTAAAGGATTACTCTCTATTTTGAGTTTCAAATATGGTAATTACTGATTTGGTTCAAATCATTATATTTAAATTATCACAGTTTCCACAAATGAATAAATTCCAAGATTTTGTCCATTAAACAAAATATTTCAATAAGTAGAATGACCTATTCACAATGTTCAATGTATTTCTTAATGTATTGCTTTCATTTACTCAAGTGTTCAGTCCATGAATAGGTAAGGCAAAGATTATTGGTTTGGAACCAGAAACTTAAAGGTGACAGGGAACAGCTTACATTTTTAAAAGCCTGATTAAGTTTCTCTAATATTTTCAATGAAATGTTTATTCTCCTTGAAGTAACAATTTGATATTTTTACTAAATTTTATTATTTCTAAAGTATAGTGCAGTTTTTAACCCAAAACTTATTGAGCATTATTTTAGCTTTTTTCTTTATTTTATTATTTTTTAATGTGTATGAATGTACTGTCTGTATATAGGATTGTGCATTAGTGTCGTGCAATGCCAGGGACATCAGAAGAGGGTGTTGGATTACCCTGGAACTGGAATTAAAGATGGTTCTTAGCCGCCACGTGGGTGCTGGGAATCAAACCCAGGTCCTCTGCAAGAGCAGTTGGTGCTCTGAACCTCTGAGCCATCTCTCTAGCCCTATTTTAGCTTTTTATTCTCTGAAACTTTGTTGATACTTAGCTCGATTACTCCTTGCACATGTTGAAGAAGCTAATTCTATAATATCCTCTCTACAAAGAATATCAAAGCTATAGAGATTAAGTAATTTACTCACCCAAGAAGACTGCTGTCAGAAAATCTTGCAAACATTTAATGGAAAAGAAAGAAAAAGTTGGATTTCTTAATTATGAATTTACTTTCTTATATTTTTTTTTTATTTTTTGAGTACATGTGTATTGTCTGCATGTCTGTAAGCGCACCAGTGTCATGCAGTGCACCTAAAGTCAGAAGAAAGTGTTAGATCCCCTGGAACTGGATGTTTTTTGTTGCCATGTGGGTGCTGGGGATCAAAGCAAGGTCTTCTGCAAGAGCAGCCAGTGATATTAACCACTGAGCCAGATCTCCAGCCCCATAAATTTATTTTAAACTTACATACCATATTATATTGAGGTGTTGTTTGCTCTTTATTATTATAAATAGAAGTTATATTCCTGGAATTAAAAAACCATATCTTTAAAAATAATAATGTGTAAGTGTTAATATTTATTTAACATTTAAGTTAAAAATTATACAATAGTAAAAATATATGCTTACAATGTTTTCAGTGAAATCTTCAAATTCTAAAATGTCATATTTTTATTAATGTATGTAAAGGTAATACCACATTGACTGATATTGCTATGACTATAGATTGAAGTATATGTCTCTACTTTCCTCAGTTCTAAGATTTATGAGAAAGAATAAATCTTTTTTAAGTATATTAAAACATTCATGAACTTAATATATAATTTAAGAATTTAAAGTTATATTTTTTTATATCTGCATACAAGTTTACAGTTAAACTGTGAATCCCCAAATGTGTTTTGGAATTGACCTATAGTTTATTTTCAGACTTTGTAAATTTGGTGTATATATATGGAGTGTAATAAAAATGAATAGATAAGTAAATACTGTATTACTCAAATGTATATATATATATATTGAGCATAGTTTTATACTTATGATTCCTTTAAACAATACATATACTGATTAAATTATTAGCAAAATATTTAAAACTCATTCTAATATGTGAACAATAAATCAAATAAAAAAACAATTTCACCTAGGACTGAGCATCTCTCATGAATTTTCACCAAAGGATATCCGGGTACAAGTGCTTGACTGGATACGACTTAACATGTATTGTGAAATCCATGAGGTCTGATGGGGTCGTGGGAAGGTGTGGATGGGGAAGGAGTTCTAGATTTGTTTAAGAACTGTTGTGTAAAATGTACTAATACACAATAAAATTTAAGAAAAAAATCAATTCCAAGTTAGTCTCTTTCCATGTTTTATATTATATCATAACATGTGCAAACAAATAGCTCTTAGGGCTCATTTGCTGTTGCTAATTTTAAAAAATTATAAAATTTAATTGAATTTATAATTAGATGCATGTTTTCTAAAATAACGTTTTCTCTAACAGTATACTAAAATTTTAGTAGCAATATTATTCCTTTATTTTAAAGAAAATGAACACCTAACATGTTGTTTTAAGGATTATTTATTTCATAAAGTAATTTGCAATGGACAGAATAACTAAATATGATATTACAAAAATATTATCAATTATTCGGAATCCATATACTCACTAAAGAGGAAAATAATTATACAATGTATCTATGAAGTGTATAAAAGAAGTAGTAACTCTCTTACTACTGTTAAACAGACTAAAAATCTTTGCCTCAAATTGAAACTGTATTATGCCCCCAGGATATACACTATTCCTTGAAGGGCTGTAATACCAGATGGACACATCAAGAGGAAGAAGCAAGTCCCTGTTTTATCTCCTAGCTCCAAAATTCCATCTGATATATTGTCCTCGGATAAAGGACATCTCAAATAGTCAGCTTTAAGAATAAATCTTACATTTGATCTTAGCCAAGAAGCTATAATATCACCAAATTTGAAAGAAACATTTATTTTTTAAGCTAGTGATAATGTCATTTAAAAAATCAGCACATCATTGGAGGTAGGCTTTGGGAGTCCTTAAGCTGTGTCTATTTTCCAGTTTCTCTTTCTCTCTGCCACTTGTAATAGTTTGAACATTTGAATGCTTAGCTTTCTGCTCTGGCCACCTTGGCCACCATGCCTCTCTGTCCTGATGGACTCTTAACCCTCTGGAACTTTAAGATAAATAAAATTCTTCCTTCTTTAAAAAAAATCAAGTTTCATAAAATAGCACTTTGGGAACATACATTAACTAATAAAAATAATTTTGGAGATTCTAGCAGATAAGCTAAACTCTTTTCGTATGTTCTTGTATTATCTGTGTTCATTTATATCCCTTTCTCTTGATATCAAAGAATTCCAAACTTAAAGGACTATATACCTCTTGAACATCTTTGCTCTGTCAATAGCATCTGTTTATTAGCTGCTTCAGTGAATTTCTTTGGGTACCTACCTACATTTATATGAGTTCTGTGTTCTTTTTTCAAACAAACATCTTTAATTATAGATACTTCCTCCTTCTCTCTCTCCAGCTTTTCTTTCTATTTTTTCTTTTAACTCTCCTGTTACCCTTTCCTTGTTCATTAGTTCTTTCTTTCTTCTTTCCTCTCTTCTTATTTCTTTTTCTTATATTCCAATTAGAGAGTTCATGTTTTATTTCTGTTTTAGGTTTCAGCCTTAGTCCTAATGTCTAATGTGAAAGAAATATCACAGTTGAGGATGTCTCTTATGAGCAATAAACAAATGTAACAATTTACTTCATTAGATTTTAAACTGCTATAACACAAATAACTAATAAACACAAAGTGTCAGCATAAAGTGACTCATAATTAGAATATCTACCTTCATTCCAAAGATATTTTCAAATTTATATTAAAAATTAAATCTATAGATTTGTTTTTGTTGAACTGTCAGATTTGTGAAAAGCACAATTTATCAAACAGAAAGAAAAGGGGCATGAACTACAGGCTTTTGGCATCTCTTTTTATAGTTCTTCCACTGACTCCCTTGTGACCTTCTGCAAATGGATCTCAGTTGAGCTGACTGTAAAACGAGGATAGACATAGTGACCTGTCTTCCAGTGGTGTTATAAGACTCAATAAATCAGAGCCTACAAAGTTCTTTAAGGTTCTCAGATGAATTGTGCTGTATAAGGGTGAAATGTCAGAGTAGAAAAACTGCTTGTACCTTTTATACATCAGTTATTACCAAATGGCGCTAAAAAATATGATCCCTGCACACCTTCATAACATTATTCTCATTTTCTGATGGAACACTTAAGTTCAGCCACTTTAAAGCAGTCTCTAACAGACTCTGTTAACCTTAGAAATCCATTTTTACCTCAAGTATTCAGCAAACTATGTTGCCCTGGTATCTTTGATAATCAACATAAATAAACCTTTTTAAAATGAATTATGGGTTAATAAAGGCATTTTATGCATTTTCATGTTTGCAGTGTCTTTGCCTACTACCCAGAGAGCCTATTGGAGTTGATTAACAGCTATGCCATCTTTGCCAACTTAATATATAAGGAAGTTAGTGGTGTATTTTAAATCATCTATATTCAGAGTTGAAAATTAATTTTGCTTTGGTTTTTTTAAACATCTACTGATTAAACTTAAGCAGCTAAAACATCTTAGGCATTTAACTTCAATGTTGTGTCCTCCCCTATCAGAGCAAAATTGGGCATTTTCGTATACACAATAGAGGAAAAAAAGCAATTACTATCAATCAGTGACTAAGCAACAGATTGGAGTATTTAGAAAGACTCATTCATACACAGATTTGCAGCAGTGTTCAGCTTCTCTGATTAGATTCCATAGATTTTAAATTGTAGCTAATTAGGCTGTCATAGGTTCATTAATGGCTCTACTGATTCAGCACTCCCTCACCTGCATGCATATTAAAGCTCATTAGCTCCCTTGTCTAAAATACCACCTGCATTAATTACTGCGGATGCACCAGGCCTCTTCAGAAGGCTCTTCTGACAATGATTCTACCTGCTTGTAGTGCCCCATGCCCTGAAAGCTCTTCAGGAGATTTCCCATATAAAGTTCATGGTGCTGCACATGAGGAGAGACTGCAGCTGGTGTAAGGGCAGTCAAGCCTATTTCACACTTAACAGCAGGATATAAATAATTAGCAATGCCTGTGCTATAGGGCTTGACACAAGGCCTCGACAAACCATTGAAGCTTCTACTAAACTTCTGTCCTTTACAGAAGTACCAACTCTCCTTTCTTTTCATTTTTGATTCTTAAAGCAGTTTATAGAATTTTCCAAGGCTATACCCAAAAAAAGAACATTAGATTTTTCTTAGTATAAGGGTTTTTGTCTGTGATGTGAGTGAAATGAAACCCCTGGAAAAGCGATTGAACCCGTCTCAGTTCCCAGGTGCCAGAATAAGTCACTAGCAAATTAACCAATTATGTCAGTCTGTGTGGTAATATAGCTTTCATCACTAAAACCAAAGTAATATGTTTTATGGGTAATTTTGATTTTTTACTTTTACTTTTTCCATTCTCTCAGAAAAGCAATTTTTCCCTGTTGCAAAATTATATAGAATTTAGTCACCAGTAGAGACTTATATGAAAACCTACTAATCAGTGTAAAAAAAAGTTCTATCAAGAATGTGCTATTAAAAAATTGAAATTTGCACGACATGGGTACACAAATCTACATGCAAACAGTACATTCATACACATAAAAAATAAATAAAAAATTGAAATTGACTGATGGTCACATAAATTCTTAGTTTCCAGTTATTTATATTTACTGAACAGTCCTAAAGTAGACTGCTACTGACACAGTTATGACGACAGGAAGGATTTGTCTTCTAACATTATGATTTTAATGACTCTCTGATTTCAGGAGATTAAAGATGAAACATGTCAAATTGAAAAAAATCTGTGTATATATGTATGTGTATACATTTTCCTCCTATTATATCTGTATATAGTTAATATAAATGTCTATGTAATTAAATCTATAGTTAATAATGAATAATCAAAATTACATATCATATATGTATGTGAGGAATTGTTTTATGATTGTACTTTTAATGATCAGTAACTTCATCTTGGAAACAAGATGAATGAGAAAGTGAGGTAATAACAAAAATTCACCTGGAGAAAATATGCATTTATTTTTAAAGACATGTTATGCATGTCATACTAATTTTCTTCTAAGATTTAAAAATAAAATGATTTGATTGAAAAATGTTAAATGTAGCAAGGAATGTGATACATTTCATTGAATGGACAATGTTTCTATAGGATAAAATATATTTATCCTGCATAAATATATTAGGAACAAAAATAATAATAAAATATATCATTGGAGCTTCAAGAATTTCCCTCAGTTTACTCCAAAGCCAGCAGATCTCATACCTCAGACGTCTTATGCATCTGGTAATTGATCCATCTTTGCTCAAATGTGTGTAGTCATCCTTCACTAACACTACTAGAAATGGGTTCAGTTGTCTGCAGATCCCCAAGTTTACAATTGGCTAGACATGTTTGCTCACAGGAAAAATATTACATGCTTATTTATTTTTTAAGCATTTCCTCAATCATTCACTCACTTGAGAACAATAGTCAGGATTTCGGGAGGAAAGGTAGTACCTTCTCAGTGTTAGTGTCCAGTGGTTGGCTAGGACTTTCTGCTGAGAGCCCCAGTGCCAGCTACAGGAGCAAGATACTCTGGCAAGATATTCCTGCTGGCACAATAGTAGCATGAATTTTATGGGACTATCTAACTACTTTCTGGTGGGATTTAAGGTCCACTTCACAAATGGGGCCTGTACCTGACACCTATATCAAACATACAAATCCGTGGCTTATATTAAACATGATAATTCCATAAAAGGATTAACTCTTCTGAAAAATAGAAACAAAAGGATTTAAGGTAGAATAAGAAGACAAAGAAAGTAGGTCTCTATGATAAAAGTTTCCAAAGCAGAGAAAGAGAAAACTAAGCAAGATACAAGGACAATAGCATTGTAAGATTTGTTTAGATAAATTAATAACTTTCCTTGATTGAAATATTTAATAAGAAAGTTGTGTAGGCAGCAGTCAAATATTTAGTTATGTTTAATACTTTTAAATTGTTGCAATTTTCAAGCAACATGATTTGAAGGTATTTATACATATTCTCCTCTCTGTACCTCAGCTTACTGGCCCTAGCCCAATTTAAGGTACTCTATTACATATAGGCCCATAGAGACTAAATTGTGCATCTAAATTTCGTTCACTGTGGGTCTATCCAGCCTGGTTAAACTTCTAAGAGTCCCATATTTGAAAGACTGTTTCTGCCACCCATATTAGCAAACCCTGACACCGCCCTGGGATTAAAGGCACTCAGGAGTTCTTGTACTGTGATGTTCAGGAACATGAGACAGGGTGGTTGAAAGGGGGCCCTAAGAAATAAACGGGTCCTGAAAGGCTATATATTATACTGTTTAATACCTAAATATCTAATTGCATGTGCTTCATTAGTAGGATCGAAAGGTTATGCCTGGACAAGCTGGCAGCCCATGAAAGAAAACAGCCAGAAATGACTAGAGACCAAGACATCAGCTCCAGAGAAAGTAGACTGTTTTGCTTCTCATCCACCTGTGCCCCTTTTCTAAGCCTAGGGAACATCTGCAGAAGACGGGGCATATAGATTGTAAGGGCTTTTCGTTTTGGGTTAATGGTGAAACTACAACAATATAGACTGGACACTCATTTGATCAACTTGATTGAAAATACAAGCCCCCCCCCCCCCCCTGGATGGTGGGACCATACTGTGTGGTGGTTTGGGCACAACTGCTTGCAAATTGGTTTTACATGAAGGATGCTTTACTCACAAATTATCACTTATTGTTAAAAAAAATGAAAACAAAACAAAACAAAAAAAAGAGAAAATGCAGAAAACTTACGGGCAGAATGCATTACCTGGGATGGTAGGGTGGGGTGGGGGGAAGGGAAGGGGATTATGCCTGAACTGAATTGGAAAATGTGTATGAAATAACAACATCATAAAAAAAAAAAAAGAAATAAACAGGTCCTTCTTTCCACCAGACAGGGACCTCCGACCATTATTATTGTGCCTGTGATTTTAGCCCATCAGGCTAGTGTGGTCTTGGCTAGTGGAATTTAGCTGGGGAAAGTCAAGCAGATGCCAGCCTGGGAAATCAGTGCCGGCAGCATGGACACTCGTGTGTGGCAAGTGAGTGCTGTAGAGTCAATGGTCTGGCATTAGGCTTTAGGGTGCCTAGCAGGCAGCAGCCTGGAGGATCTGGGAGTGCCAATAGGGCATTGCCCAGTGTAGTTGTTAGATGAGACAGGTGGGCAGTGGAAAGGTTATCAGCCTTTGGCCCCAAGGTTTAGGACAGCTGCTGGCAGCTGTCTTACATCTTTTCTTTTTCCCTGTAATCCAACAGAAGAGGTTCTTAATTCACTCTCCATGTGTGGCGAAGTGATGCCACACCTCCCAGCAGCCATCTGTTGCCCCAATTTCCTTAAGTGTGGTTGGAGCTTCTTATCCCTTTCCTCGTGTCTATGCTGTAGAATTTTCTGGTTTTAATTTGCATGGGACTTTTACATACTATCACCATTCATATAAGTGATTGACCAGCTGTTGGCCAAACACTGTTTCCTTGTAGTAATCTTTCTGCCCACTCTTCTGTAATGATTCCTGATCCTTGGCAACAGACATTTAATATACATGTCCAATTAATGAATAAGCACTATCTGGGCTCTTGTTCTTTCTGCATGTTGGCCAGTTGTAGGTTTCTGTATCGATCAAAATTAATTACATAAGAAAATTTCTCTAATGAGAGTTGAGAGATGCATTTTCTATGGGAGTAACAGTCATTAAGAGTAAGTTTAATACAATAAGTATTTAGAGGAAAATTAGTATTAAGTATGTCCTGTGTACCTGTCTAGTCTAGTTCCTAAACTTGATATCAATGTTAAGTACAGGTCCAATCTTAGGAAACAGACCTTAAATCCAATCAGAGTGCTTGGTTACTCCCATAATATTTGAGCCACTATTTCACTGATTGGGTTATCTTTCCCAGGCCAGGTATTATTTATTGTAAGTTGATGATTACTTTTTCCTTCTGATACTATGCATAGTGCCTTCCAGCACTATGAAATGATAGCCAATAGACATGAGACTTTGACGTCAGTACCAGTTTAATTGCCTGTTTGTTCTACAGTTCATGTATGTAGTATCTTCAACAATAGGGACTTACTATCCAGTTACAGTATGGTAACCAAGAGTAGGAATAATGGCCAGTATTGTTTGAGGGTCTAAGGGAGCTATGTTCAACAGCTTCTACAGAGGGAGTTCATTCTTAACACTGAAATGTTGTTGTTGTTGTTGTTCTTTTCTATGATGCCTAGAGAAAAGGAGTTATCCAGTTATAGGATTACTATTTTAATCTCTTTTTATGATGTATATGTGTATACTTTAGGAAGCTTCATAAGTGGTAGGTTTCCATATGGCTTTCTAAAGGACTTTAGCGTTACATATTCCTCTCTATACTCCCTCTTCCCCACTGAAATCTCATATCCTAAACTGTTTAACTAATAAATGTCTATGTGAAGGCTTCTTGGGAGAATGAAGGATATGAAGTGGAAAAATGGAACATTCAACATACATTATGGAGTATATATTATGTACATGACAAAGTTCTATATACATCCTTGAACTAAAATTAATATCAGAAAAATTCTAGGGGATGACCTTCATTAGGTATGTCAAAGGAAGGTATTGGCTGACAGAATGAGGGCAAAATATATTGCACAGATATCTTATTCTATCATTTCACATATACTCCAACCAAAATATGTGCAAATAAATATGTACACTATCTAGTCTTAATTTTATTATCTTTAATGATAAGTGGTTTTTACTTTGGAGCCCATGCATGTCATTAACAATGTCAAATTTGTCATATGAGAGAGAGAGAACATGTGTGTGCATACGTGTGTGTGTGTGTGTGTGTGTGTGTGTGTTAAGGAATTTCTTTCCTCTGTCAGATTAGAAGGTCAGAAAAAATGACAACCCAGTACCAAAGATCATACCTAATGCCCATAGTTGATTTCTAAAGTTGATTCAAATAACAAAAAAAAAGAAATTCTTGAAGACATGGCTACTTGTAACATTGAAGCAATTAATCTATAAAGAGCACCTGAGAATCTAGTCATTGCACATAGTAAAGAAAGACTCAAGGAAAAGACAAAGATATGGGGTATGTTGAAGGGTTACAACAGAAAAATAAATTTCCAACAGTCAAGACCAGAGTAATTTGAGCTACAAGATAAATACCCACAATTGCCTTAAAACCAATATTAAAAAATATATATCCTGAGGCTTTCTTTTTACAAATAGATTACTTAAAATGTTAGGGGAAACAAGGAAAATATTAAATTAGAGAAAACTATGTAAATTATCCACTCAGAAAAATTCAACTAATTTATATTCCTATTCCTGTTTAAGGAGATAAAGCATATTTTTTCCACTCATCAAGTATCTCCCATACATTAAAGGCTATTGCCATTGCTCTTTATTCCACACTAAAAATTGATGGTAAGACCCTATTACTAAAAATAACAAACATGGGGTTGGACAGATGGCCCAGAAGTTAAAAGCACTGGCTACTCTTGCTGAGGACCCAGGTTCAATCCCCAGCACACACACAGTGGCTAAAAACCATCTGGAACTCCACTTCCAACACCTTCTTCTGTGGACATTGTGAGACAGCACTTATGTACATGCATAGAATAATACTCATATACATAAAATAATAATACAATATTTTAAATAAAAAATTCCAATTTATCACGGGTCATGTAGGAATCAGGTTGATATTGGACTATAAGCTTCATCACTACTGTCTTGTTTTCATAGTACTAGAAGATCCTACATATGCTGCTGGGGGGAAAATTCATAAACTGTCTTACCAAGCTGTGAATTCTGTGAGCTTTAATAATATCCAGACAGGCAAGATATGGCCATCAGTGCAATAACAACATGAATGTTAGGGGGGCATCCGACATGACTTATTGGATTTAAGAGCCATTCCGTAGTAGGAAACACATACCTGGTCCTGTAAATCCATGACTTGAGAGCTCATGGAGTTTGCTAAATGGACATAGTATCAAATTGCCATATATATGTGTGTATATTACCAGACATTACTGAAACTCTCAATCTCATCAAAGAAATGTCTTTTGTGCATTAGACTGGGACTATGACAGAAGCTCATAACTAATCAAAATGCAAGGAGTATGTGTCTCTGGAAAACTCAGTCATAAATGAGACCCTTTATCCCCAAGACTCAGGGAATATCAGAGAAGAATGGTAGAAAAGTTGGGAAAGTCTGAGTTTAGGGAAGACCAGGGCAACAAAAGCAGTGTCATCTGGACATCAGGATAGATGCACTCATGAATTTATAGCATAATACATAAATGGCTACACAAGATCAAGCCAGTCAACAACCCACCATTGAATGTTAAGGGTAAATGAGCCCCTACTAATTGTGAAGGAACACTGACAGTTAATAGCTGCTAGGGAGGTGAAGGATAGTCAGTCTCTTTAGGCGTATGGTCTCTGGTATTTTGGTCCTGACCCACTGGCTAGCTCTACTCCCATGCTATTTTGACAGCACAAATCATACACAGTGGGTTATTTTTCAGAAAGCATATATACAATTTAGGAAGGTTAGTGGTGGGGTGAGAGGTGTATAAGAGTGGAGTCAAAAGAAGAAGTAGGAGGTGAATGTGAGCAGATACATTGCATGCATGTACATACCTCTTCAATAAATTATATCTATATCTATATAGTTATTATCTTATATATATATATATATCACCCCGATCAAAATTCATCCAAAATTCTTCTGATCAGTTTTCTTAAAATGTGTCAAAATCATCAGTGACAAAAGTCTAAGAATTTGCTGTGGCCAGTAGAAGATAATGTGGTGAATAAACATAAAAGTTGAATGGACTCAACAGAGAAGGCACTGTATCAAACAACAAAAAATGTGAATTAGTTATGTAAGTTACTTAAATAACAATGTGTCACATTTATTTATTTTTAAATTCCTTTATTGATGATTTTTGTATCTTACACTTTATGTTTCAGTCCAATTTAGACACATTGTCTTCTCCCTGCCCCCCACCCCACCCCAACTCATGCCTTCTGCCATACATATCTTGCATCTTTCAGTCTTTCCAATGTTTTTCACTGCAGAGGCTTGTTGTTTTGGGCAGAATTTAACTGTATCAGTCAGTTATTTGGCCCAGTATTTATGTTGTTATTGCTCCCTCCCCTTTGTATTGTTCCAACATATGCCTATATATCCATCACATATATATCAAAGTTATGACCTCTGAAAATAAACTGTGTGTTAATTCCAAAATATGTATAAGCATTCACATTTTCCCTTTAATTTTATATTACTCTGAGATATGTATATGTGCCTTCTAACCATATACAGTAATTACAGAGTCTGAAAATAAGTGGTAGGTCAATTCTAGAGCCCATTAAG
The DNA here is from genome assembly GCA_009823505.1 of Rhizomys pruinosus. Classification (NCBI taxonomy): domain Eukaryota; kingdom Metazoa; phylum Chordata; class Mammalia; order Rodentia; family Spalacidae; genus Rhizomys; species Rhizomys pruinosus. Next base: position 281,594 of record VZQC01007270.1, on the reverse strand, counting down.
AGATTCATATTATGACAGCACAGTTGTTTTCAGATCTACATGTAGACAATGCATTCATACACACAAAAATAAATAAATAAATTTAAAAAATAAATATAATAATAATGTACAGCTTGCTTTTAAACTGGGTATTTGGTGTTAGCATCCACAAATGAGGGTAATGAATTTTGGAATTCACATTTTCCCCTTTAGTTTTATATTTGAGCATATGCATACATACCTTTCCCCCATAACCACAATGACAAAGTCTGAAAATAAGTGGTAGGTTCATTCTAGATTGCATTAAGGTATTCACATTATAATGGTACAGTTGCTTTCAGGTAAAAGAATATATATATATATTTATATATATATATATATATATATATTATGCTCAGTTTTGCTTTACTACTACATATTTGCTGCTAGCATCCACAGATGATGGATACAATGCTAGCATCCACAGATGAGGGATACAATTTTTCATTTGTTTTTCTGGGACTGTGTTACTTCACCTAGCATAATGTCTTCTAGTTCCATCCATTTACTTGTAAATTTCATGATGCCATCTTTCTTTACTGCTGCATAGAATTCCATTGTGTAGATGTACCACATTTTCTATATCCACTCATTGTTTGGGGGACATTTGGGTTGGTTCCATCTCTTCACTATTGTGAAGAGATCTGCAATAAACATAGATGTGCACTTATCTTTGCAGCAAGATGAGTCTTGAGGGTATATAACCAAATAAAATATGAATGTCAAATGTTTAAAATATGGGGATTCAGATAAGAGATATACTAGAATTCTATTATCCTGATAATTTTCTGAAAATTTGTTTATTCTAAAAATGTTTCTTAATAAATGTGAACTGAGGAGATAGCCAAATAGTTAAGAACACTGGTTGTTCCTGCAGAAGACTCAAGTTCAATTCCCACTACTTGCATGGCAGCTACAACCATCCCTGACTCCAGTTCCAGAGGATCCAAAGCTCTCGTCTGACCTCTGTGGTCATTGCATGATATGGGTGCATTTATATACATGCAGGCATTATACTCATACACATAAAAATTTGAAAGTGAAATATTTTTAAAAATTTATGAAAAAGTTATTCCAAAGAAAACACACTATAACCCTAATTCCAACTGTAAAAAAAAAAACATTAATTTTTAATGTTTTTTCACATGAAAATAGAAATATGATTTGTTAATAAAATAATTTTTTTAATTTTATTTATTTCTGTATGTGTATGAATGTACTTTCTGCATGCAAGTCTGTGCACCCGTGTCGTGCAATGCCATGGAGGTGAGAAGAGGGTGTCGGATTCCCCTGGAACTGGAGTTCTCCTGGAATTGGAGTTTCAGATGGTTCTCGGCCACCATGTGGCTGCTGGGGATTGAACCCGGGTCCTCTGTAAGAGCGGTTGGTGCTCTTAACCGGTAGGCCATCTCTCCAGCCCAATAAAATAAATTTAAATATATATATATATATATGACACTAAACACAGATAAGAACATAAAGGGGAAACAATGTTAGGAACTCTTATCAAGAGTAAATATAGTAAGACTTTACATTTTCCTAAGGATGTGACAACCTTGAGCTTTTCTGAATGATCTATGATCTCTACAACTCTGCATATTTGGCTATGTTTACAGGACAACACATGAGTTTCCTCCCATTGAGTGGGCTTTACATCCAATTATATAGCTTTGATTAAACCCATGTTAAATGGACCTCTAGTGCCCCTAGTTTGCTGTGCCTGTTATTCATGTGTTTATTAGGCCTTACATTTGGGGTTGGACTATGAATTGGTGTTCTGCCTTAATCCACCCACTCAGGGCTCAAAGATCATTTTGGAAGAAGGGTTGGAATGATTGTAAGAGCCTGGGAGGAGGTGCGTATGGAAATAGAGTACTACAGGGCCCAGAGACTCTGCTCATATGAATCTACGGCAATGGTGTCAGCGTGCACAACACCCATGCAAATTCAACAGAGTAAAACCCAGCACAGAACTGTGGAAGTGGACAGCAGGCCAAATCTTACCCACATGACTATTGGCAGCTGAGTACTCCTGGTAAGGAAGAGCTGATCTTCTTAAAAGTAGGGACAAGGAACTTCTGGGTTCACTAATGTGACTCATTAGGCCTTAACACAAGTGACAGAATGCAAAAATCCCAGTGGTGGGAGGAGTTATGGGAAGGTGCCTATGGGAAAGCATGTATAAAGATGATTAACATGTTCTGTATTTAATACACAAAAATCCAATAAAAGTTTACAATAAGAAAGTAAATATGACATGTGAGCATGGCAACACACACCTTTAATTAAAGCAATTGGGAGGCCGAGGCAAATGAAACTTGGAGATAATCAGGTCCAGCATTGTATACAAAATGCAATCCAGGTGAACTGGGGCTTCAGGGAAAACTTTTCTCAAGAAAAGAAAAAGAAAGAGAAAATATGAGAAAATATCTCTGTCTGCAGGGCATAGTACAGAACTAAAAAATAAGAAGAAATAAAAAATGATTGAAGCCGGGAGTGGTGTAGCACGCCTTTAATCCTAGCACTTGGGAGGCAGAGGCAGGCAGATCTCTGTGAGTTCCAGGCCAGCCTGGTCTACAGAGGGAGTTCCCAGACAGCTGGAGCTACAGGGAGACCCTGTCTCAAAAAGACCAAAAAAAAAAAAATATTGAATAACAAATGGAATAAGAAACTGCACGGGGTTCCCAAATGAAAAAAATAAAAATGGCTAAGAAACATCTTAAAATTACTTAACATCCTTATTAGATTAACACATATAAAAACTACTTTGTGATTTCATCTTACACCACTCATACTGGTGAGAATATAGAGAAGATGAATGCATATTCCCTGCTGGTTAGAATGCAAACTTAGGCCACCACTAAGTAAAACAGTATGGATAACTCTTAAAATAAAAATGACTCTACCATATAATCTGTGTATACCACTCCTTAGGATATACCCAAGGACTCATCTTATTGCAGAGATGTTGTACATCAATGTTTGCTGTTACTCTTTTTCCAATAGTTAATAACTGGAAGCAACATAAATGTGGCCTGACAAATGAATAATGAAAATGTGGTACATTTAAACAATGGAGTTCTAGTTGGCAGCAAGGAAAGATGAAATTATGAAATTTTCATGCAAATGGATGGAAGTAGAGACAGCTATATTATATGAAGTATCACAAAAACTCAGAAAAGCAAGCAACCTATGTTCTCTGTTTTTTTGTTTTTGTTTTTGTTTTTTTTTTTTTTTTTTTGGTCTTTTCGAGACAGAGTCTCCCTGTAGCCTCAGCTGTCCTGGAACTTGTTCTGTAGACCAGGCTGGCTTTGAACTCACAAAGATCTGGCTGCCTCTGCCTCCTGAGTGCTACAATTAAAGGTGCGTACCACAACATGCAGCTTCTATGTTCTCTATTTGTAACTCTTAGCAGTGATCCCTTATATGTGAATATATATCCTGATGCAACAGTAGGAGCAAGGGAAATGGAAAGAAAGCATGGAGGTAAAGGGAAAGCGTCCTGAAGAGGGTGATAATAGTAGACAGATGTTGCCGAGGGAGAAATGGGGAAAATGAAGGTATTCAACTGGGAAGGATGGAGAGAAGAACATTCAAGGAACTATGGGGATAAAGGGAAAAAAATAACTCAAGAGGGCATGGATAATAGGAGACAGGTATTATTGAAAGGAAAATGGGGGCTGGAGAGATGGCCTAGCGGTTAAGAGCACCGACTGCTCTTGCAGAGTACCCGGGTTCGATCCCCAGCACCCACATGTCGGATGAAAACCGTCTTTAACTCCAGTTCCAGGGGAATCCGACACTCTCTTCTGACCTCTGTGGCATTGCACGACACGGGTGCACAAACCTACATGCAGACAGTACATTCATACACATACGAAAATAAATTTAAAATATAAAAAAATAAAAATAAAAGGAAAATGGGGAAATGGGACACTTAAACTATGGAGGAAGAGGAGAGATTCGAAAGGGAGAGAGGATAGATAAATAAAGCTTAGGTAGCACAAAAATCCAGAAGGAAACATATTAATTCAAAAATCCCTAAAACACGCACATACAATAGTTGAACAAGAGAACATGAGTTACCTGAAGGCTATATAAAAAAGGAACACAGCGTCAGATAGAGAAAAAGTCTTTCTTGTTTTGGGTAGTGGAAGACAATCCACAAATAACAAAGTCTATTGCTACAACCCCTTTTTATTTCCCACAACTTGAAGGTAAGACCCTATTTCTGAAGATAGAACAGACATTAGACATAGAACTTGGAGCAGGGTGCTGAAACTAAGCCAGAATCTCCCTGAAGAGTAGCTCTCCTTGTTGTAGAGCTTATTATGCAACCTGTTAAGGGAGAATAATTAATCAATGGTCCAACCCAAATCCGAAACCTGGTAACAGCCAACTATCTCTATGGGTGCAGTTATGGCACTTTTATCTAGAAGGTAATCAACAGCTACCTAATTGGACTGAAAGCCCTCCTTGTGGGAGGAAACTCATGGCCATCACTGTAAATACAGCCAGATACACATCATTGGAGGGGTCAAAAATCCTAGACAAAACCTAGAAAAGTGAGATTTCTTACTGTATGCTAAACCTGGACCCTTCTATGTTCAGACAAGTACACCATACATGACTCCTCAAAGAAGTTTCTTTTTGCAACAGATAGAGGCTATCACAGAGTTCCACAGCTGATCACACACAGAAAACATATGTCTAAGAGGTTTTCAGCCCTAAGTTACACATCTACAGTAGAACATCTAAGGTTCATGAAAAATAGCAGAACAAGGTGTTGAGAGAATACTAATACACCCCTCAAGTTGCAGAAGTGAAGATTCCTCATACAACAAAGTGTGGTGCACATAGAAGGCCACAAATGGCTAAATTTTCAAGAATTAGAAACTGCAGAATGTATGTGCCTTGATAAAATTTCTATATTAAACCTTGTACACCTAAGGCTTGCTTACCATTGTGGAAGAGGGGAACATAAAATTGTAAAAGCCAGGGATAGTATATGAACATAAAGAAACAGAAGGCTTTTAGCACTGGGAACCTACTTATATGAATTCGCAAAAATTGTGACAGCATGCACAAGAACAATGCAGATTCAATAAGATAAACACCCAGCAGAAAATTGGGAAAATGGGGAGCAAGCCCCAATCTTAGCCAAAGAATTATTGGCAAATGATTACTGCTGGGTGAGGAAGAATAGATCTTTAAGGAAGTGATGTTCAATTGGCTGATAGACTTCAGTGAATGAACTTTTACCACGGAACATATGGGTACAAATGCTTGGCCAGATAAGATCTGACATATGTGACAGAATGCATGAAATTCAGTGCAGGGCTATCAGGACATAGATGGGGAGGGATTGTAAATTTGATGAAGATCTATTATATGAAATGTGCAAAACCTCAATAAAAGATTTTTTTTTTAAACCACAAGGCAGGATTAACATACCATTTGAATGTAGGAATGGTGTTAAGTTTCATAGAAAAATTTTGACATGTAACTGGTTTTGACTCAGCATAATAATTCAAGAGATATAATTTGGTCCATCACTGATCAATAAGTTAATCATACTTCACTGAATCAACTGATTATGCATGGTAAGTAGAGAGTAAACAGCTTTACAATAACAGAGTTCTAGCACCAACAGGGTATGACATAATGATAAAGGAAGACACTGATGAGAGGATTATTGCAACATAAAAGCCTTAAGCAAATACAAACTTAAGACATAATTAGGAACACTCAGTGGAGAATATTAGCATTTTGAATGCTTATCCATCTTATTCCCACAGAATTTGTCTGAAAGAAGGTTGTAAAATAACATTGACAGAATGAATGAGAGTGATTCAGCAGCCTGTTATGAGAGAGATTAATAGCTTCTGTTCTCAGACAAGTTAGTCTCTTTGTTAAAATATAGTGCTTTTAGGTTACAATGACATAAAAGAATGAAGTAAATGGTGGATCTTGTATGTGTGACCAACCAGCTATGCTAATTTTCTATCAACTTTGTCTTTTAAGTCACTAAAACTCCTGGTACAAACCAGATGTTCTATGTTTGTACAGTATTGTTCTTCTCCCCTAAATTTTGTTAAGGCAGCAAACCATTTAAAATTATGGGCAAAGAAATGAAAATATAACATGAGATATTCTCAAGGTCAAGGACCTAACAGGCAACTGAACATGCAAAAGCTAGCTGACCAATACATTTTTATTTAATTTTCATTAATAAGCATGCTATAATAAGAATATAAGGACTAAGTTTACCAATAAAACACACATACACACACACACACACACACACACACACATACACATGGAGTCTTGGAAATGTGTAAAATAAAAGACAGACATTCATTTGGTCATTATGTCTAAAAATAGTCTAATATTTTTCCACTGGAAAAGATTTAATGGAATTTGCCCCAAGTTTTTCACATTACACAATGATAGAAAAAAAAAATCTTGAAATGATATAATTCAGAGAGGCTACCCATTGTGACTTGATTCTCCTGACCTGTGAACAATTCTAGTCTTTTCTCACACTTAGTCTCCCTTCGAGGCTTGGATGCAAGTTAGCTCCTGCTCTTCAGCCTCAGATTTTTGAACTAGCATCCTAACCCAGATAGTTTTCAAGACTGGATGAAAAATTTGAAGAACTGGGCTTGTCAAATAAATATTATGCAATTAAAAAAAAAAAGACACAGGGGCTGGAGAGATGGCCTAGTGGTTAAGAGTGCCGACTGCTCTTGTAGAGGACCTGGGTTCTATCCCCAGCACCCACATGGAGAGTGAGAACTGTCTTTGGCTCCAGTTCCATGGGAATCCGACACCCTCTTCTGACCTCCGCAGCACTGCACAACACAGATGCACACACCTACATGCAGACAGTACATTTACACACATAAAAAATAAAAAAAATAAAATAAAAAATAAACACAAGGATGGGATATGCAGGGAATGTGGGACAATAAGAAAAGACCAAACCTATGTATTATCATTAGAGAGGAAGGAGAAGAATCCCAGGATAATGAAATTGACCAGATCTTCAACAGAAGTACAGAAGAAAATTTCTGAAAATTGAAGAAAGACATGTGCATACAAATACCAGAAGCACATAGAACACCAAATAGACAAGACCAGAGAAGAAATTTGCCATGCCATATCATAGTAAATACATTAGATGATAAAAATAAAGTCAGAATGCTGAAAGCTCAAGAGAAAAAACAAGTCAGTGATAAATTATTGCTGACTTCAATGCAAGCAATGAAAGTCAGATGAGCTTCGATCAAAGTATTCCCAGGGCTAAATGACTGTAGATGCCAACCTAGATTAATTTAACCAGCAAAAATGATTATTGTAGTTAATGAAGAAAGAAAAGTCCTTCGTGGCATAAACCAGACAAAAGAATATATGTCCAGCAAACCAGCCCTTCAGAAAATACTTGAGGCAATTCAAAAGCCAAAGAAATGAATGTCTATTCCCAAGAAGAAAGAGAAAATAGTTAATGCAGGTATGACTGTGGAAATATAAACCTAAACCAAAAAGGCAAACAGAAACTAAATTGATGTGAAACAATGTATACCTCTCAATAATAACTTTAAATATTAATGGTCTGAACTCCCCAATCAAGAGACAGGGATTGGAAGAATGGATTAAAGTGGCAGGATACCAAATTAAACTTGAAAAATCAGTAGCCTTTCTTTATAGCAACAACAAACAACGGAAGAAGGAATATAAGGAGACCTTCCTACTCACAATAGCCACAAAAACAGTAAAATATCTAAGAACGAATGTAACCAAAGACACCAAAGACCTCTACAACAAAAAAATTTAAACCCCTGAAGGAGAATGAAGAAGATATCAGAAGATGGAAAGACTTCCTATGCTCATGGATTGGAAAAATAAATGTAGTAAAAATGTCCATTCTACTCAGATTAATACACAGATTCAATGCAATCCCAAATAAAATTCCCAAGAGTTTCTTCACAGACTTGGGGAAAAAAAATCCTTAAATTCATATGTAAAAACAAAAGACCCTGAATAGTGAAAGCAACCCTGAGCAAAAAGAACAATACAGGGGGGCATCATTATACCAGACTTCAAACTATATTACAGGGCTATAGACACAAAACAGCCCCATACTGGCACAAACAGACCTTTAGACCAATGGAACAAAACTGAAGATCCAAAATTGAGCTCATACAATTTCAGCCACCCCATATTTGACAAAGGGGCCAAGAAGACACAATGGAGGAAAGATAACATCTTCAGCAAATGGTGTTGGCAAAACTTGATCACCATTTGTATAAAAACAAAATTAAATCCCTACCTCATGCCCTGTACAAAAATAAACTCCAAATGGATCAAAGACCTCAGTGTGAAACCTGAAACTCTGAAGGTGATAGATGAAAACATTGCCAGCAACGTACATGACATAGGGGTAGGAAAAAACTTTCTAAATCAGACAGCAGCTGTGCAGGAAACAAGGTTGACAATCGACAAGTGGGATCTTATTAAATTCAAAAACTTCTGTATACGGAAAGAAAAAATCAGTGAAGTGAAGAGAAAACCCACAGAGTAGGAGGAAACCTACACAGATGATAGATACATCTGACAAAACATTAATTTCCAGAATATATTAACTACCTCCAAAACAAAGAAATAAAACAAATGACCCACTCAAGAGATGGAGTAAAGAGCTGAACAGAGACTTCACAAGTGAGGAAATAAAAATGGCTGAGAAACACCTTAAAAATTGTTCAACATACTTAATAATTAAGGAAATGCCAGAATTAAAACCACTTTAAGGGGGCTGGAGAGATGGCCTAGTGGTTAAGAACGCCGACTGCTCTTACAGAGGACCTGGGTTCGATCCCCAGCACCCACATGGCGGCCGAGAGCCGTCTGAAACTCCAATTCCAGGAGAACTCCAGCTCCAGGGGAATCCGAGACCCTCTTCTGACCGCCCGGCGTTGCATGACACGGGTACACAGACTTGCATGCAGGCAGTACATTCACACACATACAGAACTAAATAAAATTAATTAAAAAAATATTTAAAACCACTTTAAGATACCATCCCACTCCTATAAGACTGGCTAGGATCTAGAAAACAAATTATACTAAATGCTGGAGAGGTTGTGAGGAAAGGGGAACAACCATTCACTGCTGGTGGGAATGTTAACTCATACAACCACTATGGAAAGCAGTGTGGAGAACCCTTAAAAGACTCAAAATGAGCCTACCACCTGACCCAGTCATACTGCTCCTGGGTATATAGCCACAAGACTCATCCTACTGCAAAGATACATGCACAGCCATGTTTAGTGCAGCTCTCGTCACAATAGCAAAGAGTTGGAACCAACCCAAGTGCCCCCCCAATCAAGGAGTGTACAGAAAAAAATGTGGTACATCTACACAATGGAGTTCTATGCAATGGTAAAGAAAGATGATGCCAACTAAATCCCAGGGGACTGTGCATGGGGGCATCTCTTAAAATGTCTTGCAAATGTGAGTCACCAGTCTTCCTATGCAGGGAGGTCTTGGAGATCCACTAATGGGACTTCAGCCAGTGTCCAGTCAATAAAGAGGAAAGTCTGCCCATGCTTCAAAAGGGAAGCCTGGTCTAGTAAGACCTTACTTTGTTCTCAAGTGGATGGAACTGGTGATTGAAAAGCCAAAAGGAGCCAGGGGTTCCCTCTCCCCCAAAAACCTGAGTGACCCTTGAGGATCAGATCCTCAACTGACCTTGAGAAAACAAAAACCTAGGTTAATCTGGGCTAACTGTGCAGCCTTAAGCATCCAAAAGGAAAGTATAACCAGAAATAAATAAATAGTAAGTCCTGAGAAATTGTACTTTAGGTACAAAACTTGAGATCTTAGTAAAAAAGACAAAAGAGCACAGTTGTTTTGCCTGTCTTCCTGGCAAGTGCAGCTACCCTGTGGCTGCCACTGCTTTTGCCATCCTTCAAAGATGTGAGAATACATGGCTTTTCAACCTTCCAATATGGACCAAGGACTCATGTCTCTCCAAAAATCCTCCACACCTTCAGTGCCAGATGGGGACTGCTGAGACATCCAATTTTTGGACCGAGCTACTATTGGGGTTTCCACTTCTTCAGAGTATAGAATTGCCATTGTTGGACTACCCAGGCTGTATCACGGAGACCAGTACAGGAAGATCAACACAGGACTCGGTGCTTATTGAACCTCATTTGGTGACCATGGGAGGGCAAAACTCCAGTGTGGAATACAAAGGCAGAACTGATGGTGGTTTGGGCTGGCCAAGAAGGAGACTTCAAACATGACATCATTCAAAATCAAAATCATAAGCTGAAGATGCTAAAACCTACGATATATGTGGAATGCATATGTGCATATTTTGGAGTGACAGATATTGGAAGGAACAACAACAACAGAAAAGTTTGCATCAAAGAACTGACTGAAACGTTGAAACAGTAAACTTCTGCATCAAACTTTGGTGGGGGGCGCAGGGAGGGGGCACAGGTCTAGATTTGATTTTTAATGTAATTTGATTTGTATGAAATGCACAGAGATTCAATAAAACATTGGCAAAAAAACCTAACCACCCTAAAAAAAAAAGATGACATCATGAACTTTACAAGTAAATAAATGGAACTAGAATATATTATGCTAAGTGAGGTAACACAGTCCAAGAAAAACAAACAACAAACGATACCCTTCATTTGTGGATGCTAGCATCAAGTATGGCAAACTGAGAAATGTTAATGTTATGTTTCTCTTTATCTAAAAGCAACTGTACTGGAATGTGAATCACTTAATGGGCTCTAGAATTAACCTACTACTTATTTTCAGACTGTATAATTTTGGTACAAGGGTGGAGGACATGTTTAAATATTTTAGAGCAATATAAAATTAAAAGGGATAAATGTGAATACTAAAATATAATTTGGAAATAACATACAGTTTTTTTTTTTTTTTTTTTTTGTTTTTTCGAGACAGGGTCTCCCTGTTAGTCTCAACTTCCTGGAACTCACTCTGTAGACCATGCTTGGCCTTTAACTTGTGGTGACCCCAACGTGATTTTGTGTTGGGCCCATTCAATCCTAGGAGTACCATGTGGGAAGCGCCAGGAAAGCAAAACACGTGTAGGCAGGTTGGGGTTGAACGCAGAGAGAGTTTGTTCCAACATGTCGCTTAAATTCCATCATGACTCAATTCTCAGGGCCCAATCTAAATTTTCTCATACACTCACCCCAGGGCCTCGTGGTGTGGCCCCCAGGGAGGTACCATTGGCTTAGAACCACCATCCTAAAACTAAGCTTTCTCAAATCCTCACCCTTTAATTCTATTTTTTTAATTTTTCTGCGAGGCAAGGGGATTTCATAGGTGAGGCAACAACACAAAAAACCTGAGTTTTAAATAGCAGAGTGCTCAAGCCTGTTTGAGTGCTAGGCAGTGGGGGACAGTCTAATACCTGAAAACTTATTTTCACAATACGAGACCAATTAATATCCCAAAACCCAACCAGAATGTAAGCGATTGTCAAGAGCATAAGCAATGAATGTAAATAACATTACATTTAAAACCAATTAGCAAGCATCTATGTATATTTTTGAACAACCCAAGGTCCCATAGCTATAGTTGGAGAAGCTTGTATTCACAGCATGTTGATCAAATAGAGTCCAGCGTATATTGCTGTAGTTTCAGATCACCCAACTCTCCAGATCCTTTGCATTCTAACATCCTCCCTCCGTCAATTTTCCATTAGGCTTTGGAAAGGGGCAAAAAGTGGTGAAAGACAAAACATCGTTTTTTCTGGAGATTTTTTGGACTCTGTCGTTCGTGTTCCCCCTTCATAGATTGACAAGCTTATCCTGGGTACCTTTTTAATCCTATAACACAAAAGCACAAGCCAATATCAGATTAACGGCATATTAAACAGTACTAATTATTATGGCAAGCTAAACTGTATACACGACACAGAGTGGATGGTATGCTAATGCCACATACTGGCGGTTGCTCTTAAAGGGTACAAAGTCTTACTGTCGTCTTATATCATCTCCTAACCCACTAAGGAACCAAGCTTGTGGCATCAGCCAATAATTATTCCTCCACAGGGAGAGCTATACCAATTCAGATTGGGATAATATAACACAGTGCTGCCACTGTTGACACACAATATCTCCAGGCAGTTAGGTAGCTGAACTGAAGAAGACTTGCTTACTCAAAAGATCATATTTCGCTTTACTGCAATTATGTGCCTTGGTAACAACCTCTGCGCAATTCTCAGAGCAACGCACATTAGCAATGATTGTCTCACAACCATTTTTTTCATGCTTACACCGGTCTTCGACAACAGACTTACCACCTTTCTCCCTCAGATATCCATTTTATAGTCAAAGAGCCTTTAAATTTGGACCTTGGATTCCCCACAACATGCTCCTTGGCAGAAATCCATCATTGCTGATCATCAGCAGACCTCCTGTATTAATAATTTGCTTAATTCACACTTATAAACTTAACCTACAACTACAGTCAGGGAATGACTTTCATTACGTCAAATGTCTCTTTCCTATAAAAGCGGTCTCCTTTTTAATTATATTCTCAGCACTTCAAGTAACTTCATTAGACACATTAATAATATTATCCCAAAATAGAAATAGAGGCTCAGGTCCTTACCAGCAATCTGAGTCCTTTCTTCATGTTCGATTGGTCAGCCTCTCGCTGAAATTTCCCAGTCCAGTACTGCACAGCCAAAAGTGTTCATTTTCAGGCATTTAGGTGTTGGTGATTTTACCTGTGGGAACATACAAATCTCCTCCATTATTAGTTTCAGACCTCGAAATTAAAAATATCAAAGGTTCGGACATACAGAAGAGAAAGAGCCACCTACACCTCCTTCTTTTTATTGTTTGATCTATAGAGCCTAAATTCCTACAAGTAAAGGAAAAATGTACAAAGGATATGTATAACACAGAAAAAAGAGACATCATTTGTACCTAACCCACGATTGTGTGAAAGCAACAGATTAGCATAAACAATAAAATTTAGATTCCCAATTAGTCAACGATATTACCATTTTAACTATTATACTCCAAGCTCTGGCTCTCCAGGCCTGGCATTGAAACCTGACTTTAAAAGATTTTACAATCATCAGCTCTAAAAATCTTTCTTTTACATTCTATGCCACGCAGTTAATAAAGAGTGCTAATATGCTCCATGAGATGTTGTTACCCTCATATGAGCACTTGATTTTTTTTTTTTTTGTTTTTTGTTTTTTGTGGGAGCTTCTAGGAAGCTTCCTTTGTCTAACAGTGCAAGCCAGTCCTGCTGAGGGAAAGGACGCAGATGCTCCACCTTTGTGGAGTGTGGAAAACTGGCCCTATTGCATAGAGGACATTCAGTCACTTCTGTGACCTGACACCTGAGAGTAAATATCCCAACCGATCCTTAGCCTGGACACCACAAACACATATCCCACTTTGCCAAAAGTTTTCACCGCCCAAATCCAGCAGAAATTTCACACCAGCTAGTAAGTTGTGGTCCACAAACGAGACGGTTTTTTCAACACCACTGGTCACTCACAGGGCCTTCCACACCACTACCCATCTGTCATCTAACAAAATGCAGGCCAGCCTGCATGCACACAAAAAATTTAAAATGGCAGCCACAATCCCACAAATGTAATTGGAACAATTTTTTATTTTTAAATTTAATTTTATTCCCAAATACCCAAAAAACTTATTAACACTTAATACAATGAAAACTCGGTTGCATCTTTGTTTTAGATGTTGAAAGGGCGTAACCATAGGTGGCATGTAGATCCATTATTTTAAATTTTATCTAGAATAACCCATAAACTTTGTTGAAATTGAATTATTTTGGCATGTTCTATATAAAATTGTGTCTTGAAGGAAGAAGACCACGTTTCCAAGCAGAGCAATGTTTTTGACTGGATTCATGGCTGTTACATTCATAATATCTTAGAACACAATTACAACACATCCATACAAGTGTTGGTGCACATATACAACACACAATACATACATAACCTATAATAAAGATTGTTAGTTACCGTAAGAGAAGAGAACGCCATATTGTTTTGATGTCCCATAAATAAATATGAAATATTTTATAATTGTTATAAGGTTATTTTACATAATTGAATAAAGTCCTAGTATAGCATAAACACTAAATCCATATGTACACCTTCTAGTCTCATTGTCAACCACTTGCTTCAATAACTATGCCTTAAATTCTACCTATGCTATATTACAAATCTAAAGATTGAGGGATTGGGTGCCCAAAGTAGACAGGCCTGATCCATCATGCTTTATTATTAAGGACTTTGGAATAATAATAATTTGCTATAATTACAATTATAACATTTATAATTATTATTAATAATTATTAACACAAATACAATCCACAACAATGCACTAATAATTATTATGACTAATTGCAATAAAATAGCCCAAAAACAATAGAACAAATTTACCATTAGCCTGAATTTTATCAATCATTTATTAATTATATTTAATAACTAACTATAACCATTAATAACAATTACTAATAATAATTAACAATAATCTATCATTAAACTGAATAATATGCATACTATAAACCCAATTAAAAATTGTTAACACTAAGGGGTATAACAAACATTTTTTATGAATTGAATCTATTTTTGTTTATAGTTAGCTTTTTTAGTTAGATTTAAACCTGTAGGATTATAATGAATTAAAAGCAGGAATTCACATTCACTCACACATATGCTCAGCTTGAAGATGTGCTTAAAGAAACATAAAGCAGTTTTATTCAAAAAATTTCTCATTTAAATTGAACCAAAATATCAATTTATGTTGTTAAAGAGAATTTTGTCAATGGTCCTTGAAAAAGACTATTTATTGGAGCAAGTTTGTTGTTAGAACTTCAAGGCCTGTAAATTTTCCTAGAAATCCATCTATCTTGTTTCCAAAGTGCTGAAATCAAAAGGATGTTACCTAAATTCAAAATTTAGTGGTCATGATCTAGATGCCATGTGCTCAGTGGGGCAGCTGGTATGCATGCACAGCAGATAGGCTTATGGGGCCAGGCCAGAGCTCAAACCACGTTTGATCTAGAATTCTGTGAGAATAATTTTAAAGGTGAAACACATTTAAAAGGAGCAAGATAAAATTAAGTCAACCATATCTAGGTTATCCGGGGATTAAGTAAAAATATTACACTTTAAGTTAAGCATGCTGAAATGGATTTGAATTACTGTTAGCTAAAATAAATCCCAACTTTGAATCTACAAATAGCTGGCAGGTTTTAGGTAAGAAGTTAGATTTAGAGAAAACCCATAAGAAGACAAGAGAGCAACACACT
Source organism: Rhizomys pruinosus (assembly GCA_009823505.1). Lineage (NCBI taxonomy): Eukaryota > Metazoa > Chordata > Mammalia > Rodentia > Spalacidae > Rhizomys > Rhizomys pruinosus. The sequence continues at coordinate 266,219 of VZQC01007270.1, read as the reverse complement.
TTTATCTAAAAACAGATTTTGTATACAAAATTTAAGAGGAAAATGACCAATGCTTGAGATTATCTAGAAGAGGCTGCTCTTGAGGGAGGGCGGTTCTGTGAAAACCCTTAATTTACAACAGAAAGAGGTGTGCTCAGATCGAGCAGAGCTGCCAGGAGAAAATTTACATATGAACAAGATTGGAACCAAACTTGAGGAGCCTGCAGCAGGAGTCTTTCTTTAGGGGGATGGGATTTAAAACCAGAAAGTTTTTCAAACCCTTAGAATTATGAAAAATTGTTTTAAGGCCAAACATAATTGCTAAGGCTTGAGGTCACTGGCTTTTCTAGCCTGCAGGAGTGACCATGCCAGGAGGCACATGCCTGGAAGACACTGGGTGTTCCCTCTGAAACAAATCAGAGGCAGGCTCTCCACATGTACAATGCCACATGCCACTCAGACTACTGTCCCATTCACCAAAACTAGCAGGAAAGACTGCTCTACCGCAACAGATAGATATCAGGAGAGAAGAAAAAGAAGAAAAGGGCAAGATTTAGGGGTATGCGTACTTAAGTTGTTAATGTTTCCTTCTGTCCCACGTTTGGATGCCATTTGTGGTGACCCTGACATGATTTGTGGTGGGGCCTACTTAATCCTAGGAGTACTCATGTGGGAAGACTGCGCAGGAAAGCAAACCACGTGTAGGCAGGTGGAGGTTCGAACGCAGAGAGTTTATTCCAACATGTCTGCTTTAAATATCCATCATGACTCAATTCTCAGGGCCCAATGCTAAATCTTTTCGTCATTACACTCCACCCCATGGGTGTGGCCAGGGAGGTACCATTGGCTTAGAACCCACCTCATGGGTGTGGCCAGGGAGGTACCATTGGCTTAGAATCCACCCATCTAACTAAGCTTTCCCACAGAACTCACAAAGATCCACCTGCCTCTGCCTCCCAAGTGCTAGGATTAAAGGCGTGTGTACCATGATGCCCGGCCATACAGTTTATTTTTAAATGACATAATTTTAGGACATATGTGACATATATAAATACATATGTTGAAACAATATGGATTAGAGTGAACAACAACAACAAAACAACTGGGACAGGGAACTGACTGAAACAGTAGAGTGCTTCCCCCCTCAAAAAAATATTCTGCTTTGAAAATTTTTGAAAAGACTCAAAAGAGGAAACAGGACATGTAAGGAAACAGGGCATGCATTAACTTGAGAGGGGTCGGGGGCATGGAGGAGGAAATGAGTCTGGACTGAACTGAGAAGTGATGTATGAAATGCACAAAATTTCGATAAAAGATTAAAAAAAGAAAATGAATCCAACTTTTTGTTGTCTCCAACAAACCCATCTCACCTTCAAGGATAGGTAACATCTTAAGGTGAAAGGATGGAAAAACATATTCCAAGGAAATGGTACCAAGAAACAAGCAGGAGTTGCTATTCTAATATCATACAAAATTGACTTCCAAAATAAAACTAATTAGAAGATATGAAGAGGGTCACTACATTCTTATAAAAGGAACAATTAACTGTGAATATTTCACAATCATAAATATGTATCCACCAAACTCTAATACACTGAATGTCATAAATACAATAATGCAAGACCTCAAGGCACAGATTCATCCCAGCACACTAGTAGTTGGGGACTTTAATAACCCATTGTGCCCACTGGACACACCAAGTGGACAAAGAATAAATAGAGAGACATCTAAACTGAATAATACAATACACAAAATGGACAAAAATGTCATACCAAATATTCAACCCAAACACCAAAGAATATACTTTCTATTCAGTACCCCTTGACCACATACTGGGACACAGAACTAACCTCAACACATACAAAAAAAAAAAAATTGAAATAATTCAATGCATTCTATCAGACCACATTGCAATAAAGCTTAATATCAACACCAAAAGAAGTCTTACTAGCTACAAGAAGGCATAGAGAGTAAACAACACACATGTGGATAATGAATGGGTCAAGGGATAAATAAAGAAAGAAATAAAAGAATTCCTGGAATTAAATGAAAAGGCTAATATAGCACAGCAAAACCTTTGGGACACTTTAAAAACAGTCCAAGGTGGGCGTGGTAGTGCACACCTTTAATCCTAGCACTTGGGAGGCAGAATCAGGTGGATCTTTGTGAGTTCAAGGCCAGCCTGGTCTACAGAGTGAGTTCCAGGGCAGCTGGGGCTACAGGGAGACCCTGTCTCAAAAAGAAAAAAAGAAAGAA
>VZQC01007270.1:51518-260306 GCA_009823505.1 Rhizomys pruinosus | reverse complement strand
GCTGGGGCTACAGGGAGACCCTGTCTCAAAAAGAAAAAAAAAAAAAAAAAAAAAAAAAAAAACAACAGTTTAAGAGGAAAATTTATAGCCCTAAGTGCCTACATAAAAAAAAACAAAAACAAAGGGCTGGAGAAATGGCCTAGCGGTTAAGAGCGCTGACCGCTCTTAGAGAGAACCCGGGTTTGATCCCCAGCACCCACATGGCGGCCAAGAACCGTCTGAAACTCCAATTCCAGGAGAACTCCAGTTCCTGGGGAATCTGACACCCTCTTCTGACCTCTGAGGCATTGCACGACACGGGTGCACAAACTTGCATGCAGACAGTACATTCATATACATACAGAAATAAATAAAATTAAAAAAATATATAAAAATAAAAAAACAGAAAGACCGCAAATAAACAACCTAACACTGCAAATAAAAACACTTGAGAGACAACAAAAAATGAATCCCAAACCAAACAGACAAGAAGAAATAGAAGAAATGACAAAAATAAGAACAGAGACCAATGAAATAGAAACAAAACAATACAAAAAATCAATGAATCCAAGAGTTGGTTCTTTGAAAGGATAGACAAGATAGATAGAGCCCTAGCCCTGTTAAATGAGACAAAGAGCAACTCCAAATCAACAATATTACAGATTAAAAAGGAAATATCACAACATATAATGAAAAGATCCAGACAATTATATGAGAATACTTAAAAAACCTACATTGTATTAAATTTGAAAACCTAAAGGAAATGGATGAATATCTGAAATCATGGAAATCACCAAAGCTTAACCAAGAAGAGATTGGTAGCCTGAACAGACCTATAACAAATGAAGAAATTGAAGCTGTAATACAAAATGTCCCAACTAACAAAGGCCATGCCCACATTAATTTACCACAGAATTCTATAAGACATATAAGGAGGACCTACAACTATTATTAATAAAATTATTCAAGAGGATAGAGAGAGAAATCTCCCAAATTCCTTCTGTAAAGCCAGCATCACTCTAATACTCAAACCAAGCAAAGGTACCACCAAGAAAAAAAAAAAAAAAAAAAAAACAAAAAAAACCTATAGACCCATTTTTAAATGAATAGAGATGCAAAAATAATCAAAATACTTGCAATCCACAGATAGGTACACATCAAAAAGGTCATTCAACATGACCAATTCAGATTTATACCAGAGATTCAGGGATGATCTTACATATGGAAATCAATAAATGTTATAAAGCATATAAATGGACTGAAAGACAAAAACCATATGGTCATCTCAACTGATGTGGAAATGGACTTTGACAAAATTCAACATGCCTTCATGTTTAAAGTCTTAGAGGGAATTGGACTGGAGGGAACACTTGTCAACCTAATTAAAGCCATATATAACAAACCCACAGCCAAAGTCATCCTAAATGGAGAAAAATTAGAGACATTCCCCTTAGTCAGGAACCAAACAAGGCTACCCCCATCTCCACTCCTTTTCAATATAGTGCTCAATATGCTTGTTAGAGCAAAAAGACAAGAAAAGGAAATTAAAGGAGTAATGATTGGAAAAGAGGAGGTCAAACCATCCCTTTTACAGATGGCAAGATAGGGGACGCCAAAAACTCCACCAGAAAACTTCTAGAAACTATTACCAGTTTCAGTAAACTGAGGGATTACAAAATTAATCTAGAAAAATCAGTAGTCTTACTTTATACCAAGAAAAAGAAATTGGAGAAGGAACACAGAGAGAACTTCCCATTCACAATAGCCTCAAAAATATTTGGTAATAAACCTCGCCAAGACACTAAAGATCTCCACAATGAAAATTTTAGATCTTTGAAGAAGGATATTGAAGACACAGAATATGGAAGGACTGTTCATGTTCATGGACTGGAAAAATTAATAGAGTAAAAATGACCATCCGACACAAACTAATACATAGATTCAATGAAATCCCAATTAAAATCCCCATGACTTTCTTCACAGATTTAGAAAAAAATCCTAAAATTCATATGGAAAAACAAAAGCCCCTCAATTGCCAAAGCAACAGTGAGCAAAAAGAGCAATATAGGGGAAATTACTATACCAGATTTCAAACTATATTATCTGGCTATAGTCATAAAAACAGTCTGGTCCTGGCACAAAAACAGACTCATAGATTAATGGAACAAAACTGAAGTTGCAAACTTGAGCACATGCAATTTAAGCCACCTCATATTTGACAAGGGGGCCAAGAACACTCAGTGGAGGAAAGACAATATCTTCAGCAAATGGTGCTAACAAAGCTGCATCACCACTTATAGAAGAATAAAACAACAACATAAGGACTGGGTCAAAGAACTGACTGATACAGTTAAATTCTGCCCAAAAAAGTAAAGCTCAGCAGAGAAAAAACTTTAAAAAGCCTGAGAAAAATATGCAAGTTATGTATGGCAGAATGCATGAACTGGGTTGGCAGGGGGGCATGGAAAGAGGAATGTGTCTAACTGGTCTGAAAAATGATGTATGAAATACACAAAACACCAATAAAAGTATTTTATTAAAAATATAATTATTTTTATTCAGCGTTTTTAGATTGTGTATAAAGTGTCTTAATAAAAGAATAAATTCTTTAAAACATTAAAAAAAAAGCTAAACAGAGACTTCACAAATGAAGAAGTAAAGATGGCTGAGAAACATCTTCAATGTTGCTAATAATTAAGAAAAATAAATACAAGTTAAAACCACTTTAAGATTTCATCTGTCCCCAGTCAGACTTGATATGAACAAGAAAACAAATGATACCAAATGCTGGCAAGGTTGTGGGGGAAGGAGAACACTCATTCACTCTTGGTGGGAATGCACACTCATGCAACCTGATCCAGTCATATAACTCCTGAGTATAGACCCCAAATATTCATCCTGTTGCAGAGATATATACACAACCATGTTTACGGCTGCTCTCTTCACAATAGCAAAGAGCCGGAAGCAAGCCACATGTCCCTCAACCGTAGAGTGGATAAAGAAAATGTGGTACATCTACACAATGGAATTCTCTGCAGCCGTAAAGAAAGATAACATCATGAAATTTGCAGGTAAATGGATGGAACGATAAGCCATTATGCCAAATGATGTAACACAGTCCCTGAAAAACAATGTATGGTATCCCTCATTTGTAGATACTAGCACCAAATCTTTATATGTAAGTCAAGCTTGGTAAATTCTTTTAGTATATATAATACCACATTGCCTGATGCTACTCTAGATATAACAGTGTAGTTTATGTCTCTACTTTCCTAAGTTCTAAAATTTATGAGAAAGAATCAATCTCTTCTCTCAAATTACATTATAACATAAGTCAACTTGCTATGTCACTTGGAAAAATAAACTTATATTTCCTTTTGCCTGCATGCAACATCACTGTTAAAATATGAATCACAAATTTGTTTTGGAATTAACTTATAGCCTATTTTCAGACTCTGTCATTTTGGTATATGTGTGAGTGTATATATGCATATTTTGGAGTAATATAAAATTAAAGGGAACAATAACAACAAAAGATTTTTTTAAAGAACTGAACAAAACATAAATTTCTAAATGGAAAAATTTTAAAAAGACTAAGAAAAAGATGGAAGACATGACTTAACATGTATGGCAGAATTCATGAGTTCTTGTGGGGGGCATGGATGGGGAAACAGGTGTAAATTTTATTGGGGGAGGTATGAAATGCATAAAAGCTCAATAAAAAGAATAATAACAATAAAAAAAAAACTTAAGAAGAAGAGTTTAGTTTGGCTCACTGTTAGAAAGTATGGTCCACAATTTAGGGAAGAAATTGCAGGAGAGCTCTGGACTGTAGCCTCAGCAATGCCAGGCAAGGTTTCATATATTTTCTAACTGTTTCAATGACAAAATGGAAGATACACAAGCGAGTAATTATCTCTTGATCTTAAAATAAACTTAAGTGCTAGTCTTCAGTGGAAAATTTTCCAGGTCAGGTCCTGCTCCATTGCTCCAAGTCCTGTACCCAAATTTTATCTTCCATTTTTGTCATTGAAATAGTTAGAAAATATATGAAACCTTGTCTAGATTTTGTATGAAATAATTGTGTGGATTATGCTCCACTCTGTCTTGCCTGCACCTACCTCTGTGTGGGAGTCACTGTGCATGGTTATTACTCTAGACTTCTGCTCTTATTTTCCTCCCTTCTATTGTAGTCCCAATGGTGTCTCTTCAGATTCTTAAATAAGACTGTCTCTTATCTCTTATGCCGTAATTCTCCCTACTGCTTCTGTGACATAATTATTATGTAAGATGTCTCTATCAATTAAATACACTTCCTCAGTCCCAGTAGCACATTCCTTTTCCTAGGCTTCCGTTTTTAGCTACCACCTCCCACACAAACCTGTTTCATCTTTCCTAATTTAACACTCTAGAATTCTAGTTTGTTCTTCATTTCCCTATGTTCTACATGTTATTTAATGAGTTAACCTATTCCCAAGCAATATACTTAAAATGTGTTAGTGTATCACAAGTTTATTACAAGTGTCTATGTCAAAGCTATGCTGAAATCCTATATTTTATATTATTCAAGTAAGTTCCTTTCTACACTAACAAGTCAGATTTATTTTCTTGACACCCCTAGTTGAGACAATGGTATTGTAACCCATAGGTCTCACAATAGTATTAACAATTGTCCAATAAGAACTACTTGTTTATAGTATAATGATAAAGATTCCCTTCCTCTTTTTTGAAAATGAGTGTGTGGAGGCATGAATCATTTGTTACGTGGGGAAAATGCAAATGATTTTTCCTACTTTGATAACTTCTCTCCTAGCTTTAATTTCATAAAAGTAATTATAAAAAACTAACTATTGAGCTTCTATTATGTGTCAGACATCATGCTCTTACATTAGCTATATTGTCCTCTAATCTTGATAGTGATTTGCAAGTTGAATATTACTCCCATTTCCTGCATGAGGAAACTGAACCAACTATAGGCAAGTATCATGCCCACAGCTGTATAGGTAGCTAATAATGTCTTTCCAAATTGTTTCTAAAGTCTGTCTGTCTCTATCTCTGTCTCTGTCTCTGTCTCTATGTGTATCTCTCTTTCTCTCTGTGTGTATGCAAGTTCTTTCTTTCCATAAATATTTAAGAACTGTTATATATTTTGATATGCATAGTGAAGTAATTATTATAGTTATGTGAGCATAGTCCATCTTGCATAGTTATTCTTATTTGTTTTCAAAAGGTATTTTCCTCATTGGTCCCAGAGTCTCAAGCCTTTAATCCTAGATTCTGAGAGTCTAAGACAGGTTGATATAAGATCAAGGTCAGCATAGGTTCCATCTTGTGTGCTAGGCCAGCCTAAGCTTTAGAGTGGAGAACTCATCTCAGAAGGCGAAATGAAAAAAGAAAAAAGAAAAAAAACAAACAAATAACCTCTTAGAACTATATATTACGTGTTGCCTTCAAGAAAAATATTTGAGGTGCCTGCCAATATTAAATGCATGGAACTGAAACTTTGTTCTTATTTATATTAGGGAAATTGAACTACAGAATATAACAGTTAAAAGAGTTTTTACCTTATTTCAATAATTTACAGTTCAAGATTTATCTACAGAATTATGACATGTATTGTTTTGAGATTTTATTCATTAAACCTATCATAAAGCACCATCTTAATATTTGTGACGCTAAAAAGAAGAATGTGTCTGTGCCACTGCAATCTGAAATTCAACAACAGTCTTTCAAAGTGGTGCTGTGACAGCGAACATTCACTTTCAAGTGGATTTATGCTTTGCTTTGGTTTGATATGTGCTGATGTTGGCCACAGATCAAAAGGCCATGTTCTGGGTCACTTAAAGAAAATGGCTTGTCCCAAGAAATTCTTCCTAATAATGTTGTAGGAGTTTAGTCATTAATCAATTAAAGACATATAATTAAAGACAGATATATATATATATATATATATATATATGCCAACAACAGGGAATTTATGTAACTGCATTATATTATATACTATATACAATTATATATATGTAATATATATATATATACTCCATATATATATATATACACACATCACACACATTGTGTACACACATCATGCACACATACTACACACCACACTTATATATATGTATATATATATTATATACACCACATCTATATAATGTATATTATATCTAACATTATATATATGTATCTCTATATATTATATATATATTAGAAAAACATATTAGGAAGACTTGTAAGCAATGTTGAGATGGTTTTTATAAATGTCTATGGAGTTATGCTCCCTTTTGCTAATTTTGAGATATAAAATAAAGCAAGATTATCCTATTTTAAACATAAATCTCACTTCCCGTGGGTTACAATCCACTCAATTTCGAGGTTACATAACAGGAATCATTATTTGAAAGGTGTTGTTTTAAAGAGACCTTACAATCACCCTAGCCTAAACAATAAAATAATACCTAGGAATAAACTAACCAAAGACACAAACGATCTCTACAACAACAAATTTTAAAACCCTGGAAAAAGGAGATTGAAAATACATCAAAAGATGGAATGAACCTCCATGCTTTGCTCATGGATTGTGAAAATTCATATAGTAAAAAATGTCATTCTACTCAAATTAATATACAGATTCAATGCAATTCTCAATTCTAAATCCCATGAGCTTTTTCACAGAATTAGAAAAAAAAATCTTAGTTCATATGGAAACAAAAGGACCCTAATAGCTAAAGCAAACCCTGAGTGAAAAGGTTGCGCTACTAGGGGGGAATACCTTTACCAGACTTCAACCTATACACTACAGGGCTATAGTAATAAAGGCAGCCTGGTACGAAAAACAACCAACCATTTTGACCAGCGGAACAAAATTGAAGATCCAAACTTGAGCTCATATAATTCAGCTCCTATATTTGACAAAGGGGCCAACAAAGCTCAATGGAAGAAAGATAACATTCTTCAGCAAATGATGTGGCAAAAAAACTGATCACATTTTCGACGAACAAAATTACACCCCCTTACCTCTCATCCTGTACACACATTAAATCCAGGTGGATTCAAAGATCTCAACACTAAAACCTGAAACACTGAAGGTTTAGAAGAAAAAAAAGTGAGCGCCCCCCTACAAGACATAGGTATAAGAAAAGACTTCTAAATCAAACAGCCAGTGCAAGTCCACAGGGACAACCAGCTGAACAAGTGGAACATAATCAAACACAAAAAGTTTTTGTTAACGCTAAAGCAACAATAAGGAAGTGCAAGAGGAAAAACCTCCACACGAGTGGGCTGGAAACCTTCACCCCTGATGTACATTAGGACAAAGCATTGACTCCAAGAATATATAAGCTACTTAAAAAACAAGAAGGAAGAAAAAACTGACCCTATCAAAGATGGAGAAAAGAGTGACCGACAATTCACCAGTGTGTAATTAAAGATGGATGAGAAAAATCTTAAATAGTATTCAACATCATTTAATAATTAAGAAAAATGCAAAGTAAAACCACAATAAGGTATATTCCCAGTCCAAATTAATGACTAGCCTAAAAAGATCGAAAAGACCAAAGAAACCAAATGCTGGAGAAAGGTTGGGGAAAGGGGACACTCATGCTGGTGGGAATGTAAATTGGTTACCACCACTTGGAAAGCAGTGTGGAGACCTCTTAAAAAAAAACTTCAAAATGAGCCTACCCCTGGACCCAGTCATAACATTCCTAGGTATATACCTAAAAGACTCACCCTACCACAAAAATACATGCACAACTAGGTTTATTGCAGCTATCTTCACAATAGCAAAAGCGTTGGAACCAACCCAACTGCCTCAACTGATTACTGGATAACAAAAATGTCGGTAATCCTCTAGAATGGAGTTCTATGAGCAGTAAAGAAAATATGGAATCATGAGCTTTGCTGGCAAATGGATGGGACCTGAAGCAATTATACTAAGTGAAGTAACACGGTCCCAGAAAAAAAAAAAAAAAAAAAAAAAGCGAATGGTTTCCTTCATTTGTGGATGCTAACACCAAATCCCCAGTTGGCAGGCAAACTGAGCTACTTTATTATTATATTTCATTGTATCTGAAAGCAACTGTGGCTGAGAACCATCTTTAACTCCAGTTCCAGGGGAATTCGATACCTTCTTCTGACCTCCTTGGCATTGCACGACATGGCTGCACCAAGCTATATGCAGACAGTACATTCATACACACACAAAAAAAAATAAATAAATAAAACTAAAAAAAGAATGTAAAGCTACACGTCTTAATACCTGCATGCAAATTTACTGTTGAAATGTGAATCTCTAAATGTGTTTAGGAATCAACCTATAGTTTATTTTCAGAATTTGTAATTTTGACTTATGTGTGGAATGTATATATGCATAATTTGGCATAATATAAAATAAAAAAAATTTAAATAAAAAAGAAAGGTGTTAAAGTAACTTAATGAGATTTTCTTTTTTTTTTTTTTTTAGTTTTTGGGAATTTAATACATAATCAATGTCTTTGCATTATTTCCATTCCTCCATGTCCTCCACTTAATCAGACTTTCATCAAAGCAACAACTTATTTGAGAAAAATAAAAATCAACCTAACAGAAGAGACATCTTGTTTGTAGTTCACTGAGAGAATACATAATAGTGCACATACTAGTTAAGGTAGATAGGACCGGTGGAGAGGAGGGAGGGAGGGAGGGAGGGAGAGAGAGAGAGAGAGAGAGAGAGAGAGAGAGAGAGAGAGATTTCTATTACTCCTAAAAGCAACAGCTGATGATCTAAGTTCCTCCAGCAATGCCCCTTCTTACCAGTGACACCACCCGCTCCTACATTACCAGCATAGAGGGCACCCCAATCATTTGAGTCTTTGGTTTGCAAAACATTTAACACCCAAATCATAATGGGACTCGTTCATGCTGGCTTTGCAAGGAGAGTATGATATTGCTGGTTTTCCAATACTCCTATCATAGATTATAGTAGTAAAATTAGTTTGCAGCAGTATTTTATTATTGCCCATATATCAGAGTGAAGAATTTTAATTCTAAGCCAGATGTGGTGGCACACGCCTTTAATCCTAGCACTCGGGAGTCATAAGCAGGCTGATCTTTGTGAGTTCAAGGCCAGCCTGGTCTACAGAGTGAGTTCCAGGTCAGCTAGGGCTACAGGGAGACCCTATCTCAAAAAAGACAAAAAAGAAAGAATTTTAATTCTAAGGTAACAGTAAAGGGTGTTATGATTAAGAACTTCTGAACATAATGAAGAATATCTCTAGATAGCAATAACTATAATTCATCTTAAATGGCTCCTGGTCAGCGGCCCTACAAATAAAAGAACACATATTAACAATATCTTACATAAAAATCAAATATACTAAAATTAATGCTACTGATATTTGAAAAATAATCTGAGCTGGTTCTTTTCTTCAAGATAAAAGACTATTGCATGCTGAATTTGCTGTTAACAAAATAATATTGAAGTAAATATTATATTCCCACTCTTTTTTGTATAATCATTAATTAAAAATTGACATAAGATTAATTATGATTACAAAGTAATTCAACATAGATGAGCATTTTAAATTTTGAGATATTAAACACAAAGGCTGAATATATTTCTTTTTTAATTAATTCATTTATTTATTGCCTGCATTTGTATAAATACAAACCTGTCCTGAAATACCTGGGAAAAGATGGTTGTTAGCTGCCATGTGGATAGGAATCAAACCCAGGTCCTCTGCAAGGGCAGCCAGCATTCATAACACCTGACCAATTTCTTCAGCCTCCAAGGCTGGGTATATTTCTATACAGGGGTATGTTTATACACTTCATTCATTCAAATGCATTTTCTAATTAATTCTTAAATGTGACCAGCAGTTAGTCCACAATTTACTCTAATCACTGACGATCAAGATAATAAATTTTAAAAATCAGCTACTGTGCATGTGGGAACTTCTCTCAGCTGCAGCTTCAACAATAAACATGCAACACTTTTGATGTGATTGGTGAAGACCTCCAACCAAGATTTACTAACCTAACAAGAAAACCAGAAAATTCTTTATAAAGGAGGACCTGATATTTGGATGTCTCTTGCTGTGTTAAATTTTCAGCTGCCATAATTAGCAGCATGTTGTTCCATCTTGCCATGATAGGCAGAAGAAATGATTGTCTGCAAAATGCAGAAAACATGCACTACAGTGGAACCATAAGAACAACAAAACAGGCATCATGTGGCTAGATCGATGGCCACGGTTGCCATAAATATGCTTTATAGGAAAGTATCAAACTTTGTGCAGTGAAACATTAGAAATTAAATCCATAAAATTTTCATGCATTAGAAAACATCTTGCTTTTTATTTTTTTAATGTTAACAAAAGATAAGTACAATTAGGCACACATTGATTTCATGCTAACACTATCATCATGTATTTATTTAGCTGAGATTTATAAATAAAGTTTCTGATTTTATTTAAATATTGAGTTTAACATATTGGTAAATATAACAATGGAAATATTTTTTATAAAGACATATATCACAAATAGTTCTTTAGCAACATAAAGTCAAATGGGAAATTTTTAAAGTAGTATAATTTTCTCTCATAGATGGATTTAGGGAAATTTGCAAAGAAAGGATAAATTGAAAATACATTTTCAATGTAACAAGTAAATCTTTAAAATGAGAGAGGGCTTTATGAAATCTCTAATACATAAGAATGTCTTGTTTTTGATAAGATCAATTGTGTAAATAAAATAACCTTGGTGTGACCAGAAAATGAAATCAGGAAGAATTATTTTTATTTATTTATTTATTTATTTATTTATTTATTTATTTATTTTATGTGTATGAATGTACTGTCTGCATGTAGGTTTGTGAAGCCGTGTCCTGCAATGCTGCGGAGGTCAGAAGAGGGTATTGGATTCCCCTGGAACTGGAGTTCTTCTGGAATTGGAGTTACAGATGGTTCTCAGCCGCCATGTGGGTGCTGGAGATTGAACCCAGGTCCTCTGTAAGAGCAGTCAGTGCTCTTAACCGCTAGGCCATCTCTCCAGCCCAGGAAGAATTCTTTCACTTTGTTCATCCATCCACTCACCCAGGTATCCACTGGATATTCTATAGATAAACAATCCAAAGCTATGAGAATTTAACACCTACCTTCTTATCATTGCAGCCACTATTGCTGAGATCAAACATGGGTGATAAAATATAACATGATCAGTATTAATTTAAAGAACTAATCTATCTATCCCCGGTAACCTTCCTTTTCTGCCAGCATCTCAAGGAATAGGCATCACCCATTTTAGGCTCATCTGGGAAGGAATTGTTTTTGTTTTTGTTTTACTGTTGTTGTTGTTGTTTTGTGTGTGTGTATGTGTGTGTGTGTGTGTGTGTGTGTGTGTGTGTATGTTTATTTCCTTTTTCAAAACAAGGGAAATTTTAAAAGTTTTAAAAAGTTAAATTTCTTCTGGAAAATTTATCAGCACTAGAAATATTAATGTTAAAAATCCTTTCAAATTTTTGGCAGCAGAGTTCATTCTTCTCTAATTCTGCTTAGGACCTGGTATAGTAATACTCACTGCCTTAGATTAATTACCCTGATCTAATTCATTTAGTGGAGGACAGCTGTGGCACGTGGGTTGCCCACTGATGTATTGTGTTAAATGACGCCCATCTGTCACTGCGGCATATCAGCATGGATTCAGTGTCATCCACTTCATTGGTTCTGCAGAGATGTGAGCTACGGCTACAATGTTTACTACCGTTGTTAATTTAGTATCTACACCTTTAATAACCTGACTGCTCTCACTCCGTGAACAATGATACATGATGGCCACTGAAGAACCAGATAGAAAGCAGTAACGAGACAGCACTGCAGACCCTCTGGTATAGTTAATTAGAATATTTGTGGGCAAAATTTCTATGGGGGACCCTGTAGGGCATTCTCTTAGGGAAATTCTTGAGTGGGAAATGAAGTTAAAGGAATCTACATTAATAGCACTTCTGACAAATTTAATCATTAATTAATGATTAAATTCTGGCAAATTTAATCAGTCATTTTCTTAAAGCAGAACTATTTTTCAAGTCATTTTAGTTTGAAACATTTAATCATAGACAGAATTTCTTCTCTAGGTTTGTTCTTAATTAATATTAAAATATTTGTTTCATATATCAATATAATTACCATATAGTAAAGTAAAAATTTAAAAATATAATATGCAAAAATATGCATTAATTCAATTTAAACAACTCTATATAATATGTAAAATAATAGATATNTTTGTTTTCTTGATCCTGGCCAGTCTTATCAGAGTGAGATGATATCTTAAAGTGGTCTTAATTTGCATTTCCCTAATTATTAGTGATGTTGAACAGTTTTTAAGATGTTTCTCAGCCATCTCTAATTCCTCCTCTGTGAAGTCTCTATTCAGTTCTTTGTTCCATCTTTTGAGTGATTCATTTGTTTTCTTTCTTCTTTGTTTTTTGAGTAGCTTGTATACTCTGGAAATTAATGCTTTGTCAGATGTATCTGCAGTGAAGGTTTCCTCCCACTCTGTGGGTTTTCTCTTCACTTCGTTTATTGTTTCTTTTGATGTACAGAAGCTTTTGAGTTTAATGAGATCCCACTCATCAATTGTCGATCTTATTTCTTGTGCAGCTGCTGTCTGATTTAGACCCATCTCCCTAATGAACACAGATGCCAAAATTATAAACAGGATACTGGAAAATCACATACAGACTCACATCAAGAAATCATCCATCACCACCATGTTGGATTCATACCAGAAATTCAGGGATGGTTCAACATACAAAAATCAATAAATATCATCAAACATATAAATGGACTGAAAGACAAAAACCACACCATCATCTCAATTGATGCAGAGAAAGCCTTTGACAAAATCCAGCATCACTTCATGATTAAAGTCCTAGAGGGAATTGTACTGGAGGGATCATTCCTCAATGTAATCAAAGTCATATACAGGAAACACACAGCCAATATCATCCTAAGTGGGGAAAACACAAAAGCATTCCCCTTAAAGGTAGGAACTCGGCAAGGCTGTCCCTGTCACCACTCCTTTTTAATATAGTGCTTGAAACCCTTGCTAGGTCAATAAGGCAAGTAAAGGAAATTAAAGGAGTACTAATTGGAAAGGAGGAAGTCAAGCTATCCCTTTTTGCTGATGATATGATTATCTACCTAAGGGATGCTAAAACTCCACCAGACAACTCCTAGACACGATTAAGAGCTTCAGTAAAGTGGCAGGATACAAAATAAATCTAGAAAAACTGGTAGCCTTTCTTTAAACCAACAACAAGCAACTGAAGAAGGACTACAAGGGGAACTTCCCACTCACAATAGCCTCAAAAATGATAAAATACCTAGGAGCAAACCTAACAAAAGACACCGAGGATATCTTCAACAAAAATTTTAAACCCCTGAAGAAGGAAATTGAGGAAGACATCAGGACAAACCTCCCATGCTCATGGATTGGGAAAATATAGTAAAAATGTCCATTCTACCCAAACTCGTGTTCAGATTTAATGCAATCCCAATCAAAATCCCTAAGAGCTTCTTCACGGGGTTGGAAAAAAATCCTAAATTTCATTTGGAAAAACAAAAGACCCCAAATATCCAAAGCAACCCTGAGTGAAAAGAGCAATACAGGGAGGATCGCTCTACCAGACATTAAACTATACTACAGGGCTATAGTCATAAAAACACCTTGGTACTGGCACAAAAACAGACCAGTTGACCAATGGAATAAAACTGAAGATCCAAACCTGAGCACATACAATTTCAGCCACCTCATATTTGACAAGGGAGGCCAATAAGACACAATGGAGGAAAGACAGCATCTTCAGTAAGTGGTGTTGGCAAAACTGGATCACCACCTGTAGAAGAATGAAATTAAACCCCTACCTCTCACCCTGTACAAAAGTCAATTCCCGATGGATCAAAGACCTCAACGTGAAACCCAAAACTCTGGAGGTGATAGAAGAAAAACTTGGCAGCAGACTACAAGACATAGGTGTAAGAAGACTTCATATCTGCCCCATTTCTTTATATTATGTTTGTACTTAATGAACTTTTCAAAACTCTGAATTTATATTTTATATTCTTCCTCCATCTATTTACTGTGAATGAACTTTGTTCCCACGGGGAGACTGTTTCTGCCATATTATCTTTAACTTTCTGCTGCCTCATATTCCACTTATATACAGACATGCAGCTAGTTTCTCTGTAAGACTTAAATGCCACAGTGCACTTTTTCTTCTCACTTACTTAACTATAGATCTAAATATAAATCTTTTGATCTCTAATGAAATATTCTTTATCTTATTTACTCTAATCTTTTGTTATTCCATACTAACGTCAAAATTATGACCTATAATATTAATCTCCCCAAATTATCTGATACCTAGGAAAAATAAAATGAAAATTCAGGAACTCCAATAGGTAATTATGAGTCATACAAAGAAAGAAAATGATCTTCCATAAATAAAACCATACCTATATGACCCAGAAGGAAATGAAAAGTGTTGTTAACTATAATCTACATTCAAGTATAGAGTCCCTGTATTGGGTTTGTGAAACAGTAGCTTAAATGTTATGAAAATGGGTTTAAATACCCTTAGAAATTTTTAGTTATTGAGTTTTCTTAGTATTCATCATTACCTATCCTTTTCTGAAGAGGAGGGAGGTTCTTGGAATTTGTCTTTACTTTCTCTTGGGTTTAGCTAAGTATAAGAAAGGTAACTTGTTTATCTGTGGTCTAGTATTTTACACTCAAGGGATTTTAAAGACTATCAAGTAGTACACTACCATTTAAGTAGTAGAAGTACAAGTTCTGTGCCAGCCATTGTGTATTAGGCTTTACAGCTGGGAATGACAATCAGCATGGTTTTCCTTTGGGAAATTAAACACTCCCCTCTGATATTTTGGTAGCTAGTTTTCTGGGAGAAGGTTTCTGAGTAAATTACAGCTCCATTGCTTCAAGTCCTGTGTCTAATGTATGTTCTGTCTTCAGGAAAGGGCATTACCTTTAATTTCTGGGGACTATCAAGGGCTGTGGTAATAACCTATGTTATTTTGGGAGTCTCTTGTAAGACCCTGACCAACAACAGGAAGCGAGGTTTCTCCTGTCTGGCACTGTTTTTGATATTATTGTTGTTATATCCTTTTCAGCTATATACATGCACTCATGTACAGATATTGTATGCATGGGCCTGAGGGATAGTATTGTTGTTAAAAGCTAACAACCAAAAAGTTAAATTCGATTCCCAGATATTGTATGTGTAATTTTCAGAAGGCTTTGGAACAAATATATTTACCTCTGTTTTTTCATACAGTTTAATTCATATTCTGTGTCCCCACCACCACCAAAATAATTCCCCCTCCTTCCTTCCCAATTAAATACACCCGTTTCCCCCTTGATAATTTCTGTATTCTACTACCTCCCTCAAGCTCATTCTTGCCTTCACACCACTGGTTCTTTTCTATTTTCTTAGCTCCTGGGGTACATGAGGCTATATACTCAAATTTATTGAATTGGTGCTAAGTTCCACAAATGAGAGAGAACATACTTTGCTTATTTTTCTGAGTCTGTGATACAACAATTAGAATACTTTTAGTTCCATCCATTTACCTGCAAATTTCATGATTTCATTTTTCTTTACCACTAAATAGAACTCCATGGTGTAAATGTACTACAATTTCCTTATCATTTCATCAAAAGAGGGAGATTTAGGTAGCTCCATAGACCAAGGTAAATTTACACTGTGTTCTCTGTAATTATATTTATATTCATGGTTAAGTGTAGCTTTCAACACTCATCAAAAAGCTTCCTTTTTCAACAGATGGAGACTATTTTTGAGTTTGACAACCAGTCAAACACAAAGAATAAGTGTCTATGAGATGTCCATCCCTAGGTGACATATCAACAATCCAACATCTGTACTCAAGGCTCAGGGAACATATTGGAACAAGGGGGGCAGAAAGAATATTAATGCATCTCTGAACTCTTCACCAAGAAGCTTCCTAATGGAACAGATAGCTATTAACCCAGAAAGCCAGGTCTGACTAAATTGCAGAAAATAAGAGACTACAGAGTATTTGTTCCTGGGTAAGTCACCTTTATCAAACCTGTGCCATTTGGTGCTCAGGGACCATTGAAGAAGAGAGGACAGAAAGATTGTGAGATCCACAATGTCTACCATGTGGTAGACAACCATGAAAAAAAAAGTTTTCCAGGAAGAAGGGAGGTTACTCATATGAACTTACAGGAATGACGACAGCATGGGTAAGACCCACAAAAACAAATCAAACGAAAAAAACAGACAGACAAATAAAAAAACAAAAAAACAGCATAGAAGTGGGGAAATGGGTAAGTATCCCCAACCTAAACTGAGGTACCCTAAACTGGAAACTCATAAGTACTGAGAGAGGCAAGGTTTTTTTTTTTTTTTTTTTTTGTGTGTTTTTTTTTTTTACAGGAATGAACACCTAGATATCCACACTGGAAAAGGACATTAATATGATTACAATAGATTCACTATTTATTGCCAGGAGTGGTGCATGAATTCTGTGAGCAAGGGGACTTTTGGGCATGCATTATGGGGAAGGATGTCTAAAATATTTAATACAAGCATCATATAGATGATAGATAGATAAGATAGATGATAAATATTCTATATAGATATAGAATATATCTATAGATATATCTATATATATATGTCATATAATATATATAAGTAGATAGATAGATTATGTGATAAGATATTATGTGAAACTTGCAAAAATTCAGTTAAAAATATAGAAATTTCTCCTTTGCTCTTTCAATTGACTTTTTGTCTTTCATACCTCACTGCTGTGTTCTCTCAGAATTAGCTGTGGAGGTCGACAACTTTTTGTAAAGAAGAGATAGATATATTGATTTGATCTATGAATTAAAACATAATATGGAACTCTTCTCATTTAACAAGATAAATTAGACATAAATCAATTTGCACGCACAACCATTATTAAAATTTCTTTGAAAAATATTTCATAGAATGAAACAAAAACAGTTTTACAGTTACATTTCCTTAGACTTTGCACACTCCATTCTTTCCTTTCAAGTGCTATTTGAAAAGCGACACCCTTTTAAACTAAGAAGTGAAGTATTTAGCCACTACTGAACATATGAGACACTCCATTCAATATTATACTGGGGTAATGGTAGCTCCTTTTGAATTCAAATTATATATATATATATATTACATATATATATAGCATATATATATGTAATTTATATATATATTATTATATATATATTACATATATATATATAGCATATATATATGTAATATATATTATTACATATATATGTAATAATATATATATATTACATATATATATTATATATATAATATATATTATATATATATATAACATATATATATTTGTTGTTTTTGTTTGTTTTCTAGCAGTGTTTTTATTTCCTCTTTGAAAACTTCATGCATTCTTCTATATCTTAATGAAATATTTCATTCGTACCGGTTGTAAGATGCTGGTATTATCTATATACATAGCAATTAGTAACTCTCTTGAAATAATAATAGCGATACTCAAATATTTGTTTTCTTTTCCCTGGAGAACTAATCTAATGATTATTTAAACACTTAGAGAAGAATTGTTTCACCAAGAAAGTTCTAGGAAAAAGATTAAACTCAATCACAAATACACAAAACTTAAGGATATTTCAGATATAATGTTTTATTGCTTACCTGAATGATTACAATGTGAAAAATGTAATCTTTTTATTAAATTTTATTTTGTCTCTAATATCTACATTAAAACTTTGAAAAGCACTACCAATAGAGACTACATATTAATGAGAGGTCTTTTTATTGAACTTTGAATCTTTAGTCATTTTAATAGGTTAAAAAATAACAATGATGACAAAGCAAAATAAAAGTTGTTGGAGAAGACTATATGAAACCAGTCCAAATTGCTCTGGAGCTAAAAGTTGTTTGTATGCAGTTGGAATGTTTGTCATCATGAAAGTGAGCGATACTATTGATTTAATTTCATCAGGGAAATTCAATTGAAATTATTCTTTAGAAGGTACACAAATTGATTTTTAATCCATAATTTATTTCCAAATGGAAACCTGCATGAACATGTGTTTGGATGTACCTCTCTTTACTTCTTTTATAGATGACAACAGGTCAACCAACTTAAATACTCTTAATATTCTGAATCTAATTTCTTTCCTTTCATAATAGTAATGATAAAAATCTTACTAACATATATTGGATGATTCTGGTGTGCATAAACCTGTACAATAATTAATTTAAATATTTGATTTGTTCTTTAAGACATTTATACACTGGGCATTATTGGCAACAGATTGCACAGGAAGACTGAATGAGAAAGTCACATGGCTGGGCTGGAGGGATAGCATGGCCATTAAAGGCCAAGGCTAACAACCAAGAAAGTTGGGCATGGTATCAAACTTTGTAATTAATTTATGTGGAAAATCTTTTCATTCTTTACTCTCTGGCTTAGAAATATTTTTTCAGAGTATTTTCTCCTTTTTAAATTGAATATTTGTGACATTCATACAATATATTTTGATCACATTTATATCCCCTCCTCTACCTGAACCCCCTTAGTACCTAAACACTCCCTGGTGTCAAATATATAGAGAGCTAATATAACATTATCATTAAATATTATTAAGTAATAAATAAATAATAGTATTATTTAATATTAATATTAAAATCTATATTGAGTCAAATTTGTGTCTCCAATATCCTTCAATGTGAGTCCATCCACTAAAGTCTGGCTAACTTAACAATAGTCAAACCCTTAAAAGAGACTTATTCTTCCCCTCCCAGCAGCCATCATTTTCCATACTTCCTCATGTAGGATTATGGTTTATAGCCCACTTTCCCATGTCTATGCTGGGATTTTGTCTGACTCGAGCATATATGGATTTGTGCATCCTTTCAGCATTGCTGTGATTTCATATGAGTAAGTTATAAGGTTTCTAGAAAGCTCTTTCCATGTGGTCATACACTACCTCTGACTCATAATATTTCCATAATATTTTTCCTCTCCTTTCAATGAGTTCTGAGCCCTGGACGCAGAAGATCAATGGAGGTGTCCTATTCAAGGATAAGCATTCTGTATTATCTTCTATGCACAGTGACAAGTTATCTTAGTGTTCATCACTGTCTCCTATATATTGAACGTTCTCTGCTGAAAGTGCAAGGATGCATTAATCTATAAGGAATAACATTATTAGGAGTGAGGTAATACTAATATACTTAATTATATTATATATATATATATATATATATATATATAGATATACTACACATCCTTGTGTGGCCCTGTAAGTCTTCTAGCCCAGCAGGTTCCTAGGCCTGATAAAATACATGAAGGTGCTTGTACTACAGATTATCACTTATTGTTAAAAAAATAATGAACAAAACAAAACAAAAAAAAAACAGAAGAGATGCAGAAAAGTTACAGCAGAAGCATGATCTGGGGATGGGTAGGGTGGGTGGGGTTGGAGGGAAGGGGATATATGCCTGAAAATGATATTTGTGAAAAATGTATGTATGAAATACATAAAGCATCAATGAAAAAAAACATTAACAAATGTTAGGGTATAGGCTTTATCCTGTGAGGCAGACTTAAATCCAAATAAAAAGTGGTTAGCTACCCCCATAGTGCTTCCACTCTTCCAATGTGGTGAACTATAATTGTGCTCAAAGCATTTAGTTTGTTATTAGCCTTTCATGGGATTTACTGCTGGAAGATTTTCCTTTTATGTTCTACTACAAAACCTTTACCTTCGTGTATTTCACAATAGGGGGGGGGGGTCCTTAACTGTGAAATTTCTTCTGGTGGGTAGCCACGAACAAGAGCAATGACCAGTATGACGTGAGGGTCTATGGGACCCTGGATTAATAGCTTCATAGGAGGGTGTCTATTCCTGGCATTGACCTTTTACTTTGTCAGCCAATGCTATCTAGTAGGGCAATGAATCAAGTCATAAGGTAACACTTTTTTTTTTTTTTCTCTTTTTGAGACAGGGTCTCCCTCTAGTTCCGCTGTCCTGGAACTCACTATGTAGACCAGTCTGGTCTTAAACTCACAAAGATCCACCTGCCTCTGCCTCCCAAGTGCTAGGATTAAAGGTGTGCACCAACACACCTGGCTCATTTTTTAATCACTTTTAATCTAATTTCATAACGCGTATGTATATACGTTCAGACACTTCTACAGAGGAAGGTTTCCACATGGCTTTTTCTAAAGGTCTTTAGTGTTTATTATTGCACCCCATTTCCTCAGATCTTTAACAGTTCCTTCTCTATTGTTCCCATTTCCCACTTTATAACACTGCATTCTACTACCCCTCCCAGCATGCTTCCCTTGCCACCAGGGCCCTTTATTAGATTTCTGACCCATTTGGATTTTCAAATTCAATTATACATGTGTAAGATTCCAAAGCTAGCACTCAGGTATGAGAAAGAACAAGATATATTTCTCTTTCTGGTTTTGGTTACCTCATTCAGGATGATTGTTTCCAGTTCCATCCATTTACCTGTGAATTTAATATTCTTTTTTTGGGGGGGGGTCTTTTCGAGACAGGGTCTCCCTGTAGCCCCAGATTCTTAAAGGGCTGAAAAAATTCCATTGTGTACCACATCTTTATTATCCATTCATCAGCTGATGGACAACTAGGTTGTTTCCAATTCCTGTCTAGTATGATAAATGGCAGCAAGGCACATGGATGAACAGGTACTTCTGTGGTAGGGCAAGGGCTTCAAGAAATAAAGACAATTGCGACAATCACACAACCAGGCTCATATTAAATGCAGACAAACACAAAACATCCCCATTAAAATCAGGAGCAAGAAAAGGACATCCATTGTCCGCATTTTTTTTTCAGTATAGTACTTGAAGTCTTAGAACAATAAGCTGTAAAAAAGGAGCAAAAGGGATTGCAAATTTGAAAGGAAGAAGCCAAAGTATTGTTACTTGCAGATTATATGGTTTTGTACATATAACACCCCAGAGACTCCACCAGAGAACTCCTAGAGCTGAACAGACATTCAGCTCAATAGCAGGTTATAAAATTAATACCTCAAATCAGTAACCTGAATATTTACCAACAACAAACACACTGAGAAAGAAATCAGGGAAATGATCCCATTTACGATAGCCTCAAAAACTGTAAGATATCTTGAAATAAATCTAACCAAGGAAGCAAACAACTTGGATAATAAAACTTTAAAGAAAAAGATAACAGAATATGGAAAAACCTCCCACATTCATGGAGCAGTAACATTAATATTGTGAAAATGGCCATCCTACTCAAAAAAGTCTATAAATACAATGGATTACCCATTAAAATCCTAACCCAATTATTCATAGAAATATAAAAATATATAAAATGCATTATAAATGCATATAACTATACATATATTATATATACACATAATGCATGTATGTATGTATATTTAAAACCCATGGTTAATTTGGACATTTAAATATAATATCCTTAGAAATTAATCTCTAAAACTTAAGTGAATATCAACTGGAAAAGGCTTTTTTAGAAATTCAGACCAGAATGATTTAATTAGGTGATCCTAGACAAACAAAAGTAGCTGTTTATTGCTTCAGTCATCTGCTGAATATTGTAGTCTGCTGGAGAAGGCAAATTCATATGCTCATATTCTGGCCTTCTCTGCTTATTTAAAGAATATGGCAATATCTGAAGTTGGGATTGTAGCTGGTTGTAAACCACAATTCATAGAAATGTATTTGTTCTCTTAAGCTTCTTGAGTTTTGAATGCACAATGAGGAAAGAAAATCTAAGAGTTTCTGCTGCAAATAAAGCAGGCTGCCAATAAGCAGAAACAGCTTGATCTGTTCTGTAACAGGTTTTGTGTCCTCTTGAGATTATCATCTTCGGGAACTGAACCCATCTCAGTTCAAACATATAAACAAATCCTACAAGTTAGCGAAAAATATTTTGAAGCTAAGTTTAAAATCAACATTGCCTCAGCCAACATGGAAAAAAAAAATACTGTCTAGGATGAAGCAGAAAACAAATTCCCGCAAGCTACTTTAAATAAAATTTGATAGTTGTTTTTAAATGGAAAACTTTTTTCACTTATAAATATTCACAGCTGCCTGAGCTACATTTTCCATTACAGCTAATTACTAAAGGAAAGAGATAAGAGCCAATGTCCCCAGAGAAACAGTATCACATTAGTGATAAAAAGAAAAATAAAGGTATCTAGTTGGTTTCTAAAATCAGTTTCCTGTCTTTCACCCAATTATACATGACTTCATAAACAATTGCCAAACATTCACTATTGTTTTCCAGATAAGCCTTCCTCAACTTGTTCTTCCCCTTCCTTATTTGCTATTCTTAGTACATGTGATCAAAAGTTAGTCATATGGTATCTGAAAATAATATATGAGCATCTATTCTTTGATACATAGAAAAGATTGAACTATCTTGACTCTAGAAGGGAAACAGTGTAATGATTAGGGAGAATCTGACTTGGAAATTGTAACTTATAACCCCCAATATAAGTTGTATACCTAACATTACTTGGCATTTAATGACTGGTATCTAATAAATAACGATGCAGAATAATTCCCTTGAGAACGGTGCCTGTAGAAGAAAGATGACAAAAGCAGGGATTAAAAGACTGTATGTTACAGAAAAATTAAATACGATACATCACAAATTTCCCTATTTGTGTGTGGAATAGGTCACTACTGACAGCATGAAATAACTTAAGTAAAAGTCAATAAGTTCACACGGTTTAGTAGGTAACAAATTTCTGCTATGTGAAACTAAAATAGTCTTATTATTTTCTCCATATATGTAATATATTTTTTAAAAATAAAATGTTTGTTCTTAGAAAATATTGGCTATCACTGGTTATTTTTGTGTAGTTGTGCCACAGGTTGACATCTAGATGTATTTTGTCTATTATTTGTTTACTTTCATATAGTTTTTAATTGAATTTTTGAGACTTTCATACAATATAATTTGATAGTATTTAGATACTCTCCATTTTCAACACCTCCCACTATTACCCCCTCCCAATTTAATGTACTCTATTTGTACAGTAAGGTCCATAGAGTCTGAGTGGTGTCTCCAAATGTGCTTCAGTGTGGATCTATCTCCTGGAGCCTGGTTAACATACCAAGATTCCCATGCTTGAAAGAGATTGTTTCTCTACCTCTAAGGAGCAATCAGCTGTCAATAGTTTCTCAGGTATTGTTGGGATTGTTTTTTATCCATTTACTTCTATGTATTATAGCAAATGAGGAAATTGATCAAAGAAATACATTTTGTAGTCTTTTCAATCATTCAGCATCATTTTTAAATACTTCAATTTTCTATGTCCATGTTAATTGTACTTACTCAGCCAAACAGAGATATATATATATATTTCTCAAAATTTTATTATGAGTGAAGATGTAGCCTTGAATTAACTTGGTAAATGTATTTTAGAACAGATATAGGAAATATTGCAATAGTCTGGAAATTTATAGAGAACTTGGATCATCTTTTGAACATGTTAGCCTGAAGTGTCTCACATGTAATTTTGTGACTGTGTGCTTACCATTTTTCTAGGGACATTGAACCAGGAAAGTATTAAACATTCTCGTACCTCTACAAAAAAATGGAAGTATAAATTTAAACAAATGTCTTCATCTACTGTCATTATCAGGTATAGTTTCAGAAAAATCTCAGGGGTTCATTACAAAACCCATGTTTGATTTCCAGCACCCAGGTGGTGGCTAACAACTATCTGTAACTCCAGTTCCAGGAGAAGTTGATGATGTTATCTGACTTTGGTGGACATTTCATAAAATGGGTGCCCTTATACACATGCACACAAAACTTTCATATACATAAAATAAAAAATAGTTTCTAAAAAGTAAATTCTCAAAGTGACCATATGTTTGTACATGTGTGTAGGCTGAATAAAATCGTAAAGTTGGGAAAGTCAATAATGGTCCCAGGAGAATAAGTTAAGTAAAATTTCTCAAGCTAAGTGTGACAATTTATTCACTCATATAAAAGAGTGGGAATTGTTTTACAAGATAAATATAAATTTAACAAAATCTTTACTTATCTCTCAGATAAGTATAATACCAAAATATGTAATACCAAAATATTTCTCCAATCTGAAGTTATGACCACATTTACCCCTCCAAAAAAGCATGCACTGTGGTCCTTTATTCATGTATATTTAAAAATATAATTAAAATGCTTTATACCAAATATTCTCAGCTCTGTTCTTTGTTGAAATATTTTATTGTTTTGAGAATTTCTCTTTTTTTCTTTTTTTTATTGATGCTTTGTGTATTTCATACATCATTTTGCAATTCAGTTCAGGCATATATCCCCTTCCCTTCCCCCAACCCCACCCTACCCATCCCAGATCATGCATTCTGCCATAACTTTTCTGCATCTTTCTCTGTTTTTTGTTTTGTTTTGTTTTCATTTTTTTAACAATAAGTGATAATCTGTGAGTACAAGCATCCTTCATGTAAAACCAATTTGCGAGCAGTTGTGCCCAAACCCACACAGCTCATTGGTCCCACCATCCAGCAGGGGGGCCTGAATGTACAATCAAGTTAATCAAATGAGTGTCCAGTCTACATTGTTGTAGTTTCACCATTCACCCCAATTGCAGCCCTTACATTTGACCGCACCCACTCTTCCACAGATTGTTCCCTAGGCTTAGAAAAGGGGCANGGGAGAACTCCCTCCGTTTGTATCCTTCTAAACAACTTGAATATTAATGGTTGTAAGTCTTTTTGAAATATTTTATAGAATTCTGCTGTGAAACCATCTGGGCCTGGGCATTTTTTGGTTGGGAGGCTGCTTATTACATCTTCAATTTCTTCACATGTTTTGAGAATTTCATGCAATGCACTTCTGTTGTTGTTTTTTAGATGGACTCTCCTTTTGTATTCCCAGCTGGTCTGGAACTTTCTATGTAGACTTGAAGTTGCTTCATTCAGTCTCACAGAGATCTGCCTACCTCTGCCTACCGAGTGCTGAGATTAAAGGCATGTTTCAAATGACTTACATTTACACAATTTATTTTGATCATGTTCAGTCCCCCTCTACCCGTCCACTCCCAACTTAGTACCCTCCTCTGACTCCATGTCCTCTATTATTTATTCTTAGAATTTAAGGTTTATTGAATCTTATGTGTGGTTCCCAAGTGTTTTTAAATGTGACTTTATCACTTGGAGTCTGCTCAGGCTATCAGGAATTACACCAAGAACTAAAACTGACCCTTCCTCTTACAGTATTTTTACAATTATATTTAAATATACAAGTATATTTACAATTGCCAATGGATCTTCTGTTCTTGCTCAACTTCATGTTCACATCCCCCATCCATGTTAGGACCCTGTATGATTGGGTTTGGACAGGTCGTGTGCATGCTGTCATACATGCTATGGATTCATATGTTCACCTGGCCTGCGGTATCCAGAAAAAATGTACTCCTTTACCATCTCTGACTCTTGCAATCATTCTGCTCCCTATTGTGAAATGATTTCTTGACCTTGGAAGGAGAGGATGTGACACATATGTCACATTTACTGCTGAGTACTCCACAGTCTCTTTTTCTCTGCACATTGACCGTTGGTGGAGAGTTTAAAAGTAGTTACCATGTAACAGAGGTTCAACAGCCCTAATAGACACCCTGGGCTAGAACATGTAAAGAACAATGGTAGGAATGGACACCCTCTTTTGGAATTGTTGACCAGAGAGATCTCATAGGTCCTCAACGAAAACTGCCTTTGCCTTTGCACTTAGTTAACCACCAGAACATGATGGCAAGACCCCGTTGATGATGGTACTATCTACCTGAGTCACAAAGAGTATCAAGCTGCTACTCCCTCACAGCTTCATTTCTACTGGTTAGCTTTCATAGTACCTGAAGGTCTTGGCAAAGGAAGGTAATCATCATTTGTGAATGCTGTGAGTTATAGTAACAATTTGCTTGGCAAAATATGCCCACTGGTGCAGTAGTGACCTGAATATTATGGGAGACACCAACAATCATCTAATAGATTAATTCCCAATTCACAAAAGAAGTCTTTATCTGCCACTACTATCAGTGCCAAGAAGCTGTGTTGTCAAGTTTGCAGCCTGCTTCATCCAGATTCTCAGATTTTCTCTGTTGTGGCTGAACTCCAAATTTAGTCTTCCTAGTGCTTCGTTTCAATCCAAGCTGTACATTCTGCATTTTTTTCTGCCACACTTGTTCATTTTCACTATAGCTCTACACAATATTCTCCATTAATATCACTGGCACCATTTCTACATTAGACTGTCTTGACATTTCCTCTTCCAAAGAAATTAGTCTATCAACTTCTGGCTTAGCCCTAAGCAAGCTCTTAGGCTATGGGCAGATATGTGCTAAACTCTGCAAAAATATCCCAAATATCCCAATTGCTACTTAAGTCCTTATTTCCCTCTGGAACTACTTTTCTCTCAGCACAATTTTCTTCAAGCCTTTACTAGAATAATCTGTT
This sequence comes from Rhizomys pruinosus, assembly GCA_009823505.1. Classification (NCBI taxonomy): domain Eukaryota; kingdom Metazoa; phylum Chordata; class Mammalia; order Rodentia; family Spalacidae; genus Rhizomys; species Rhizomys pruinosus. The sequence goes on along the minus strand of VZQC01007270.1, from coordinate 233,757 downwards.
AAGCTCTGCTTACACCTTTAAGCTGCATTTCTCATCCAAACTTCCAAATTCTTAAATATTTTTCCAAAATCCTACATTGTCACATTCTTCACAGCCAATAGCCTAACTTTTCTATTATTTACTTTCATATTACTGTGATAAAACACCATGACCAAGGGAACTTACATAAGAAAGAACTTATTTTAGCTTACAATTCTAGAGGAATCAGAGTCCATTACAGTAGGGAGGTATGGTTGTGGGAGGAGACAGAAGGAGAAAGAGGAGCACTCACATCTTCAAGCAAATGGAGAAATCCAAGAGCAAATGGAAACCTGACAAGGTGTAAAGAATTGTAAAAGCCCACCACGAGTGACATGCCTCCTCCACCATGACCACACCTAGTAATGTTTTATAAAACAGTACCACCAAATGGGGACAAAATGTCCAAATACTTGGAGTCTATGGGGGACATTCTCACTCAAACCACCACAACAGGCCCCAGATGATAAAGGAGAACCTACTACTATCAGTCTGCATAAAGATCTAATATTAACTGAGCTTTCAATTATTAGCAGAACTTCCCAATTACTATTACTTCTTAACTTTTTCATACTCTATATTCATTTTCCCTTTATGTAATGTATTAGGTATGACATAGATTTTCTTCGAAGTGTAATTCAAATATGAGCTCACATTGATTGTTATTCATTAATGCCAAGGTATAGGAAATCACTTCTCTTCTCTCTCTCTCTCTCTCTCTCTCTCTCTCTCTATATATATATATATATATATATATATATATATTCTGTGTAATTATTTAGCCTGAAGCAGGATGGAGATTACTATTTGCAACAACATGGAATGAAGCTGAAGAACACTATTTTAAAATGGAATAAGTCAGACAGAAACAGACAGATTCTGTTAGGCTCTCACTTATAAATGAAGTCCCAAGGGGAATGAAAGTAAATAGAAACATGGAAAAATGGTGAGCAACATTGTCATGGGGAAAATTGAGACAAATAAAGTCACAGTGCACATATGTGTGGGTTGGTAGAATGATTGCATCTGGTTATGCAATCATAGCATGATGATTATAGTTACTACTATGTTAAGAGTTTGTTAAATGAGTAGAATTTAGATTCTCATCAAATTATAAGATAATGTGGAAGGTGATGGTTATATTACTTCAAAATCACAATTAATTCAATGCGTATATCAAAATATCTTTTGCTTGTACATGTATGTTTGCATGTGTATGCAGATGCATGTACATTTGAGTGTACATAAAGGGAATAGTGTTCAACCTTAGATAGTAACAACTTCAGATGTTATTGTGATACCTATATGCTTTTTGAGACAATGTCCCTCATAGGCCTGGATCTTCTTAATTAGCTTATGTTGGCTGGCCAATGAGCCTGAGAATGAACATTTCTCCATTTCACCAGGACTGCAATTATAAGCACATACTACCATGCCTGCATGGGCTTTTTGGTTTCAGTAGTTTCAAAGCATGTTTTAGTGACTGAGTCCCCTTAAGAATTCCAAAATATCATATTATATGCATTATAAAACTTTAAAGCACATCATATTAAGATAGACTGAAAATTGTTATCAAGGTCAGTTTAGACTCTTATCCATGAAGTGATGACTAGATGTAGATATACTAATTATCATTGAACTTTCCACACTGGAGTAAAGCAGAGGAAGAAGGGGAAAAGGAGCTACTCAACTTCCTGTTTCTTTTGTATTATGAGTACATTCACAAGTAGTTCATTCCCAGTAATTATCACAATTATACTGGAAAATCTGTTTTATTTTTCAAATTATGTGTCCAGCTTATAATAAAAATTTTTCATACAATGAAAAAAGAGAAAATATTGTAGTCACAGTTTTTGTAACACCTCATTCTACCCTTTAGGTGCCCAAATACTCACATACATATTTTTATGTCAGTCCTGAACACAGTCATTTATTTTCTTGCAGGAGATTCCCACCCAATCCTATTTAGAGACTCCAACTATGAAAAATTTAGGATGATGCACAGGTTTGGGAAAGATCTATATGAATTAAAAATTTGAAAATATGAGTATATTTTATCTGTTAATATCAAGGCTAAATACAATAATTGAGTACATCTAAGATAAATATAATTCACATTCAGAACAAAAAATTAACAGAACAAAAGCTGCTCAACAATAATGAATGGGGATATTCTGCTATGTGATGATTAAGAAGACTCAAGTTTCTGAGATAAAAATCAGAAAATGGATCTGGAAGTCTCTGTCTCAAGTTTCAGGAAGGAGCCAAAGTCCTTTGCAGCATTTTTGTTGTTCTGCTTTGTATAATATTTTATCTTTTTGATAATGTCATCATCAGTGACCTACTGCCTCATCCGCTCCAAATCCTCCCTGGGCTTCTCCACTCCCAGTGGAATTCATGATCTCTTCTTTCATTATTATTATTATTATTACATTTATATATATATATACATATATATATATATATATATTAATATAACACAGCATGATGTGATCACTGGTCCTCTGAGTCCAGTGTTGGCTTGAGGAGTGGCACTGAACCTTGTTAAGGGACAACTCTGTGATAAGTTAGTGCTCTTTCANCAGAACTCCATTGTGTACCATGTACCACATTTTCTCTGTCCACTCGTCAGGTGAGGGGCACATTTTGGCGGTTGATTAACAGTTTTTGCTATTGTGAACAGAGTGGCAATAAATATAGCTGTGCATGTTTATCTCTTCAGTAAGATTAGTCTTGTGGGTTTACCCTAGAGTGGAATGACTGGTCAAATGGCCAGGATCTTTTGAGTCTTCAAGGTTCTTCACACTGTTCTCCATAGTGGCTGCACAATGTTTACTTTCCACCCGCAATGGAGAGTGTTCCCCCTTCCCCAACCCTCTCCAGCACTTGGCATCATTTTGTTTTCTTGATCTAGCCAGTTCATTGTACGGCAGTAAGATGTATTTAAAGATGTTTAATTTGCATTTCCTTAATTATTCGCGATGTTTGAGCACTTCTTAAGGTGTTCTCAAGCCATCTCTAAATTCTCTCCTCCTGTGAAAGTCTGGTTTTCTTCTTTGCCAACCCATCTTCTGGGTGATTCATTTGTTTCTCTTTTTCTTTGTTTTTTGAGTAGTCTTGTATTACTCTGGAAAAATTAATGCTTTGTCGGAGTGTATCTGCTGTGTAAGGTTTCTCCCTATTCGTGTGGTTTCTTCTTCACTTCCTTTATTGTTTCCTTTGGATGTACAGAAGCCTTTTTGAGTTTTAATGAGGTCCCATTTGTTCACTTGACAGGCATCTTATTTCTGTGCAGCTGCTGTCTGATTTTAAGAAGTTCTTTTCCTTACCACATACTCTTTGTAAGTTGCTGCGAAAGTATTCTGTTCTATCTCACCTCCAGGAGTTTTGGATTTCACATTGACGTCTTTATCCATTTGGAATTGACTTTTGTACAGGGTGTGAGAGGTAGGGGTTTAATTTCATTCTTCTACAGGTGGTGATCCAGTTTTGCCAGCACCACTTGTTGAAGTGCTTGCTTTCCTCCATGTGTCTTCTTTGGCCTCCCTTTCAAATATTGAGATGGCTGAAATTGTATGTGCTTCAGGTTTGGATCTTCAGTTTTATTCCATTGATCAACTGAATGCTTCTGTTTTTGTGCCAGTACCAAGCTGTTTTTATGACTATAGCCCTGTAGTATAGTTTGAATGTCTGGTAGAGCGATCCCCCGTGTATTGCTCTTTTCGCCCAGAGTTGCTTGGCTATTTGGGGTCTTTGTTTTTCCAATGAAATTGAGGATTTTTTTTCCAAACCTGTAAAAGCTCTTTGGCGATTTTTGATTGGGATTGGCATTAAATCTGTATTACAAGTTTAGGTAGAATGGACAGTTTTACTCTATTTATTTTCCCAATCCACGAGCATGGGAGTTTGTCCATCTTCTGATGTCTTCTTCAATTTCCTTCTCAGATGGTTTAAAATTTTTAATTGACAGGTCCTTTGGTGTCTTTGGTTAGGTTTGTTCCTAGGTATTTTATTGTTTTGAGGCTATTGTGAGTGGAAGGGTCTCCTTGTATTCCTTCTTCAGTTGCCTCTGTTGGTGTAGAGAAAGGCTACTGATTTTTCTAGGGTTTATTTTGTACCCTGCCACCTTACTGAAGCTCCTAATCGTTTCTAGGAGTTTCCTGGTGGAGTTCTTAGCATCCCTTAAGTAGACAATCATATCAAAGTGAAAAGGGATATTTTGACTTCCTCTCTTCCTATTAGAACTCCTTTAATTTCTTTTTCTTGCCTTATTGCTCTAGCAAGGGATTCAAGCACAATGTTAAAAAGGAGTGGTGACAGGGGACAGCCTTGCCAAGTTCCTACCCTTAAGGAGAATGCTTCTGTCGTTTCCCCATTTAGGATGAATTGGCTGTGGGTTTCCTGTATTATGGCTTTGATTACATTAAGTTATGATCCCTCCAACCCAATTCCCTCTAGGACTTTAAACATGAATGGATGCTGGATTTTGTCCAAAGCGTTTTTCCACATCAATTGAGATGATGGTTGTGGTTTTTGTCTTTCAGTCCTTTTATATGTTTGATGATATTTATTGATTTTCATATGTTGAACCATCCCTGCATCGCTGGTATGAATCCAATTGGTGATGATGGATGATCTTCTTTGATGTTGGTCTGTATGCAGATTTGCCAGATTCTTTTAGAATTTTGGCATCTGTGTTCATTAGGGAGATGGGTCTATAGTTCTCCTTTTGGTTGCATCTTTGCCTGGTTTTGGTATTAGAGTGATGCTGGCTTCATAGAAGGAATCTGGGAGAACTCCCTCCGTTTGCATCCTTCTAAACAACTTGAATATTATGGTTGTAAGTCTTTTGAAATATTTTATAGAATTCTGCTGTAAAACCATCTGGCCTGGGCATTTTTTTGGTTGGGAGGCTGCTTATTACATCTTTCAATTTCTTTCACAGTGTTTGAGATTTCATGCAATGCACTTCTGTTGTTGTTTTTAGATTGGACTCTCCTTTGTATTCCCAGCTGGTCTGGGAACTTTCTATGTAACTTGAAGTTGCTTCATTCAGTCTCACAGAGATCTGCCTACCTCTGCCTTACCGAGTGCTGAGATTAAAGGCATGTTTCAAATGACTTACATTTACACAATTTATTTTGATCATGTTCAGTCCCCCTCTACCCGTCCACTCCCAACTTAGTACCCTCTCTGACTCCATGTCCTCTATTATTTATTCTTAGAATTTAAGGTTTATTGAATCTTATGTGTGGTTCCCAAGTGTTTTTAAATGTGACTTTATCACTTGGAGTCTGCTCAGGCTATCAGGAATTACACCAAGAACTAAAACTGACCCTTCCTCTTACAGTATTTTTACAATTATATTTAAATATACAAGTATATTTACAATTGCCAATGGATCTTCTGTTCTGCTCAACTTCATGTTCACATCCCCCATCCATGTTAGGACCCTGTATGATTGGGTTTGGACAGGTCGTGTGCATGCTGTCATACATGCTATGGATTCATATGTTCACCTGGCCTGCGGTATCCAGAAAAAATGTACTCCTTTACCATCTCTGACTCTTGCAATCTTCTGCTCCCTATTGTGAAATGATTTCTTGACCTTGGAAGGAGAGGATGTGACACATATGTCACATTTACTGCTGAGTACTCCACAGTCTCTTTTTCTCTGCACATTGACCGTTGGTGGAGAGTTTAAAAGTAGTTACCATGTAACAGAGGTTCAACAGCCCTAATAGACACCCTGGGCTAGAACATTAAAGAACAATGGTAGAATGGACACCCTCTTTTGGATTGTTGACCAGAGAGATCTCATAGGTCCTCAACGAAAACTTTGCCTTTGCACTTAGTTAACCACCAGAACATGATGGCAAGACCCCATTGATGATGGTACTATCTACCTGAGTCACAAAGAGTATCAAGCTGCTACTCCCTCACAGCTTCATTTCTACTGGTTAGCTTCATAGTACCTGAAGGTCTTTGCAAAGGAAGGTAATCATCATTTTGTGAATGCTGTGAGTTATAGTAACAATTTGCTTGGCAAAATATGCCCACGTGCATAGTGACATAATATTATGGGAGACACCAACAATCATCTAATAGATTAATTCCCAATTCACAAAAGAAGTCTTTATCTGCCACTACTATCAGTGCCAAGAAGCTGTGTTGTCAAGTTTGCAGCCTGCTTCATCCAGATTCTCAGATTTTCTCTGTTGTGGCTGAACTCCAAATTTAGTCTTCCTAGTGCTTCGTTTCAATCCAAGCTGTACATTCGCATTTTTTCTGCCACACTTGTTCATTTTCACTAAGCTCTACACAATATTCCATTAATATCACTGGCCACCGTTGTCTACATTGACTGTCTTGACATTTCTCTTCCAAAGAAATTAGTCTATCAACTTCTGGCTTAGCCCTAAGCAAGCTCTTAGGCTATGGGCAGATATGTGCTAAACTCTGCAAAAATATCCCAAATATCCCAATTGCTACTTAAGTCCTTATTTCCCTCTGGAACTACTTTCTCTCAGCACAATTTTCTTTCAAGCCTTTACTAGAATAATCTGTTATAGCTCTGCTTAACACCTTTAAGCTGCATTTCTCATCCAAACTTCCAAATTCTAAATAATTCTCAAACATCCTACATTGTCAATTCTTCACAGCCAATAGCCTAACTTTTCTATTATTTACTTTCATATTACTGTGATAAAACACCATGACCAAGGGAACTTACATAAAGAAAGAACTATTTTAGCTACAATTTAGAGGAATCAGAGTCCCATTACAGTAGGGAGGTAGGTTGTGGGAGGAGACAGAAGGAGAGAAGAGGAGCACTCACATCCTTCAAGCAAATGGAGAAATCCAAGAGCAAATGGAAACCTGACAAGGTGTAAAGAATTGTAAAAGCCCACCACGAGTGACATGCCTCCTCCACCATGACCACACCTAGTAATGTTTTTAAAACAGTGACCACCAATGGGGACAAAAGTCCAAATACTTGGAGTCTAGGGGACATTCTCACTCAAACCACCACACACAGGCCCCAGATGATAAAGGAGAACCTACTACTATCAGTCTGCATAAAGTCTAATATTAACTGAGCTCTCAATTATTAGCAGAACTCCCAATTTACTTTACTTCTTAACTTTTTCATACTCTATATTCATTTTCCCTTTATGTAATGTATTAGGTATGACATAGATTTTCTTCGAAGTGTAATTCAAATATGAGCTCACATTGATTGTTATTCATTAATGCCAAGGTATAGGAAATCACTTCTCTTCTCTCTCTCTCCTCTCTCTCTCTCTCTCTCCTATATATATATATATATATATATATATTCTGTGTATATTTTAGCCTGAAGCAGGATGGAGATTACTATTTGCAACAACATGAATGAAGCTGAAGAAACACTATTTTAAAATGGAATTAAGTCAGACAGAAACAGACAGATTCTGTTAGGCTCTCACTTATAAATGAAGTCCCAAGGGGAATGAAAGTAAATAGAAACATGGGAAAAATGGTGAGCAACATTGTCATGGGGAAAATTGAGACAAATAAAGTCACAGTGCACATATGTGTGGGTTGGTAGAATGATTGCATCTGGTTATGCAATCATAGCATGATGATTATAGTTACTACTATGTTAAGAGTTTGTTAAATGAGTAGAATTTAGATTCTCATCAAATTATAGATAATGTGGAAGGTGATGGTTATATTACTCAAAATCACAATTAATTCAATGCGTATATCAAAATATCTTTTGCTTGTACATGTATGTTTGCATGTGTATGCAGATGCATGTACATTTGAGTGTACATAAAGGGAATAGTGTTCAACCTTAGATAGTAACAACTTCAGATGTTATTGTGATACCTATATGCTTTTGAGACAATGTCCCTCATAGCCTGGATCTTCTTAATTAGCTTATGTTGGCTGGCCAATGAGCCGAGAACGAACATTTCTCCATTTCACCAGGACTGCAATTATAAGCACATACTACCATGCCTGCATGGGCTTTTTGGTTTCAGTAGTTTCAAAGCATGTTTTAGTGACTGAGTCCCCTTAAGAATTCCAAAATATCATATTATATGCATTATAAAACTTTAAAGCACATCATATTAAGATAGACTGAAAATTGTTATCAAGGTCAGTTTAGACTCTTATCCATGAAGTGATGACTAGTGTAGATATACTAATTATCATGAACTTTCCACACTGGAGTAAAGCAGAGGAAGAAGGGGAAAAGGAGCTACTCAACTTCCTGTTTCTTTTGTATTATGAGTACATTCACAAGTAGTTCATTCCCAGTAATTATCACAATTATACTGGAAAATCTGTTTTATTTTTCAAATTATGTGTCCAGCTTATAATAAAAATTTTTCATACAATGAAAAAGAGAAAATATTGTAGTCACAGTTTTTGTAACACCTCATTCTACCCTTTAGGTGCCCAAATACTCACATACATATTTTTATGTCAGTCCTGAACACAGTCATTTATTTTCTTGCAGGAGATTCCCACCCAATCCTATTTAGAGACTCCAACTATGAAAAATTTAGGATGATGCACAGGTTTGGGAAAGATCTATATGAATTAAAAATTTGAAAATATGAGTATATTTTATCTGTTAATATCAAGGCTAAATACAATAATTGAGTACATCTAAGATAAATATAATTCACATTCAGAACAAAAAATTAACAGAACAAAAGCTGCTCAACAATAATGAATGGGGATATTCTGCTATGTGATGATTAAGAAGACTCAAGTTTCTGAGATAAAAATCAGAAAATGGATCTGGAAGTCTCCTGTCTCAAGTTTCAGGAAGGAGCCAAAGTCCTTTGCAGCATTTTGTTGTTCTGCTTTGTATAATATTTTATCTTTTTGATAATGTCATCATCAGTGACCTACTGCCTCATCCGCTCCAAATCCTCCCTGGGCTTCTCCACTCCCAGTGGAATTCATGATCTTCTTCTTTCATTATTATTTATTATTATTACATATATATATATATACATATTATATATTATTATATATATAATGTTATATATAAATGTAATATAATAATAATAATATATATATATATATATATATAAAGTCCATTTAGTATGTTCATTTATACATGTATTTAGGGCTTATCACTTGGGATCAGGTAAGCTATCAGGGTTCTGGTCCTGACTGCTTATAGGACTGTTAGCACCTTGGGAAAAATGTTGGCATGTGGAGTAGTGTTGTCATTAAGTGGGTCTTCTTTAAATAACTTTATTGTTGAGATTTCAAGGATCTGACATCCATGTCATGTCCAGAAAACACCATCTCGCAGCAGACCTCCTAGTATTCTGACTCTTACAATCTTTCTGTCTACACTTCCACAATATTTACTGAGCCATACAATTAGAGGTTGTATTGTAAGTGTAATCAATTAGGGATAAATACCTCATGGTCAATTATTCTTTACAGTACCATGCAGGAATTCCCTTCCATTAAAATGCCTTATGTCCAATTATCAAGTTGTTTATCCCCCAAATATAAGTACTACTATTGCACCTTTGAGTGTATCTCACCACATTGGCCATTGGAATGGTCAGGAGGCTTTATAGCTAGGTAGGACTAATTGCCCTTTCTCCCAAGGCCACTATCATAACACTTTGTGCAATTCAAGAAGGAGCCTTCCAGCTCAGTTCCTTCTGGATTCCATTAGGTACTTTTTTCATTCAAAGTATGGTTTCTTTAGCAATAGGATCTTAACTTCAACTTCTAGGAGGAAAATAAAGAGAAGGGCAATAGACTATATTGCTTGAACCCTGCCAAACAGCAAGTACACCCCCCCCCACACACACACGTATGAACAGTAAAACCGAAAGAAAAAACTTGTGTGTGTGTGTGTGTGTGTGTGTGTGTGTGTGTGTGTGTGTGTTGGCACTGAGGAGTGGGCAGGGAGAGTAGTTTGGTGCAATGGACCTTAGCACAAATCATAGAATGTGTGAACTCTGGAGAGTTGGGGTTATTCCTCCTTCTCTAGTTAAACACACACACACACACACACACACACACACGTATTTTTTCTTTCAGTTTTACTGTCCATCAATGACCTACCCTCCTCTTCACTAGTGTGTCTCTCCCCCTCACTTCTGTGGATCAATGACCTACTGTGAAACACGTAACTGAAAATTATTTTTTTCAATTTTATAAAATTGTTATGTTTTATTTGATTTTTAATAAGTAATAAGTAATGAATACAAATATCCCTTCATGTAAAACCAATTTGCAAACAGTTATGCCCAAACTTATACAGCCCAAGGCCCCTATTGTCCAGATGGAGGGGCTTGTATGTACAATCATGTTGATCAAATAAGAGTCTGGTCTATATTTCTGTAGTTTCCTAATTCACCCCAATCACAGCCCTTACATTCTACCACACCCCCTCTTCTGCAGATTGTTCCCTAGGCTTTAGAAAAGGGACATAAGTGGTCGAGAAGCAAAACAGTCTACTTTCTCTGGAGATGTCATTTTGGTCTCTGATCATTTTAGTCTGTTTCCTTTCATGGGTTGGCAGATTATCCAGGAATAACCTTTTACTCCTACTGATGAAGCACAAGCAATTAGTTATACAGGCATTTAAACAGTACTAATTATTATGGTAGGTTGCGTTAGTATAGACACAAATGTTTGGATGGTATGCTAATCAATGAACTATAGCTTTTATTTTTCTTTTTTATTTTTTTTCTCTTTTCAAGACAGGGTCTCCCTGTAGCCCCAGCTGTCCTGGAACTCACTCTGTAGACCAGGCTGGTCTTGAACTCACAAAGATCCGCCTGCCTCTGCCTCCCAAGTGCTAGGATTAAAGGCATGCGCCACCATACCAGGCTGAACTATAGCTTTTCTGTAAAAGATGACAAGGTCTTCCTGTGGCTTATAATATCTCCTAACCACTAGAGGTCATAAGTTTGTGGCATCAGCCATGAATTATTCCTCCAAGGAGAGAGCTAATAGCAGATAAAAGGGATATTTATTATTTTTTAATGTGTATGAATGTACTGTCTGCATGTAGGTTGGTATACCCATGTCTTGCAATGATGCAGAGGTCAGAAGAGGGTGTCGGACTCCCCTGGAACTGGAGTTAAAGACGGTTCTTAGCCACCATGTGGGTGCTGGGAATCGAGCCCAGGTCCTCTGCAGGAGCAGTTGGTGCTCTTAATCACTGAGCCATCTCTCCAGCCCCTGTAACTGAAAATTCTAGAAAAAAAATCCAGCAGCATCTTGCAAGATATAGGTGAGGAATAGGATTTGTTAAACAGGAATATATTTACTCAAGAATTATAGCTAACACTTGGCAAACAGGACCTTGTTAAACTAAAAAAAAAGTAATAATTCTATAAAGAGAAAAGGAAACAACCCAACAAGTTAAGAGGAAGTCCAAAGAATAGGGGAGAATCTTTGCTATATAGACCTGATAAAGGATTAATGTCCAGAAATTACAAAGGGTTCTAAAAACAAAGAATCAAGTAAACAAATAAACCAATGAAAAAACTAGTCCATGGATCTGAAAAGAGGGTTATTAAAAGAATAACTATAAATAGCCAAAAATTATTTCATCATTTAACATCCTTATAAATCAAGGGAATTCAAATTAAGTCTACTTTGAAATTCCATTTTCCCTCAATCATGTTGGCTAAGATCAAGAGAACAACTTGCCACAAATGCTGGCAAGGATATCAAACAAAATCCTTATTCACTGTTGTGGGGTCACAAACTCCTGCAGCCACTATGGAACTCAGTGTGGAGAATACTTAAGAATAAAAATAGATCTACCATATGACCCAGGTATACCACTCCTTGGCATATACCCAAAGGACTCAATATCTTACTACAGAGGTGCTTACACAGCCACACCCCCACTCCTGCTCTATGTACGATAGCTAGGAAGTGAACATGACCTAGATAGCCTTCAAGTGTTGAATAGATAATTAAAATCCCACACATATAAACAATAGAAATCTATTCAGTTATAAATAAAAATGAAATTATGAAATTTTCAGGTAAATAATTGGACCTGGAAAATAATATACAGAGGTAACAGACAGAAAAAAATGTGGCATGTTCTATCTTATTCGTGGATTATAGCTCTGAATTTATATATTTGAAAATAGAACCTGTCCTAACCACCTAACCTGCAGTAAACTTTATATCATTTGATTGGTAACTATTGGTCTTGGATTCTAGGGTATCTCCCATACTTTTATGCCCAGTACTCTTGGCAAAGAGTATATTAGTTTTATGTACTTATAAGATGTCTCTCAGACTGATTAATATTGACATAAATTTGAATTCAGGATTACATTCAGATTAAAGTCAATTAGAGTAAGGATTACATGCAGTAAATTTTGTTAATGCTGTGAACATAGTGTTTTTGAATTGTGAAATACTAAGTTAACTTAAACTTACCAGTTTTATGGAAATTGTTATACTTATTCCAATTTATTTCTACCTACTTTGTTTAAATATTTTCTGACAATGTCATTTGGAAAGAGATTAACAGTATTTTAATAATAAATATATGCATGCTTTACATAGTCTATTGTTGAACCATAAGATAAGCTAAAGTATATTTATTTGAAATATTCAATGTAAAATTTGGATGAACACTTTTATAAATGCACACTTAGTTCAGTTCCAATTTCAAAATAAATTTTCTCCTTCCACATCGAGTGTAATTTCTACCCAAATGCCCTTATTATACATCTATGAACAAAAGTTCCTAGAAAAACCCTGCATTGTGAGCAAAACTTCCTTCAAGGCTAATAAACTGATTAGAACTTTAGTGACTGTGAAGAGTCTCAGATGTTGCAGGTCCAAAATCTAACTATCATTAATCTTGGGCCATCTTTAGCTCTTTAAATAGCCACTCTTTCCTATCTTTATTTCTGATTTAACATCCCATGACTAACAAACAATACCTTCTGGAATGTATTGACAGACCACCAGCTTGTACCAACCAAAGGCTCAGTGCAATCAGATAGCATCTCAGGCCTCTAGCTGAGCTTCCTCTTTTGTTGTAACTGCCTATTTAATATTTCCACCAGTGTATTTGAAAAGTATCTTTATTGATGACTTTTCTTTGTTCTGTTAGTATAAAAACTTCATAAAACTGTTACCATGCTGGAACAGGGAATTTGGGGTAATATGAATCTGTGTTCCCAAGCCATGGTGTCTCATATTTGGCTCCAGAATAGAGCATCTCTTACTCCCTTTGAGGTGAGACTTATGCTTTTATGTTGACACATCCTTGTATAACTATTAGGACAAATATCATTTTCTTGAATTCTGTGCTTTAAATGTTTAACTGTAAGATAAATGCTACAAAAATTATCTGGGTATCACTATCTCTATTCTGTTTTGTTGTGCCTGTATACAGAAACTTGGAGTCCTTGGACTTAAATATATTGAATAAAGAAAAATGACTGAAGGTTAAGGACTACATTTTTTCATTATAATTTTCCATTGTACTGTAATGAAAAATGAAAAAGAAGATTAAAACTGATTTAAAAATTAATCCTTAAATCTCTTTTTCAAGTGACTTTGGTTTTCATTTAATAAGAGGAGTTCTTAAGATTTCCTGTTGCGTACAATGAGATTTGTGTTATTGTCATTGTTGTTGCTCATAACTGTGGTCTGATTATTTTAAAATGAAAATAATCCTTGAATCTCATTTTAGGGAGAGATTTGATCAGTAGGAAGAAAAGACATTAATCTGTGGATTGCATATAGCACTATTGGTTTCCTACTGAAACAGCATTATTTAGGTTTGTACCAGAAAAATTAGTCAAAAATAAATTAATGCAAAGTCAGCAGTGAAAAACTAAGGAATGCTGATATCTTGACTAAATGTGTTCAGTATATACACAGTTCACCACCTCACTTAATTATTTCCAAAATAACCTTGTGCCAGATGCCAATTTTGACCTTTTAAAAAACCATTTGAGAGAAAAATATTGAATTTCAAGTTTAAAACATGGAATGAATAAAAATGTCTGTACAGCATTTCTCGTAGAAGTTATTCAAAGGGCCTGTCCTGTTTCCAGGAAGTGAAAACATCATTAATATTTACAATAAATTATAGTCACAAATATTTTGCAAATTCATTCATGGGAGATTTACTGCTCATCCTCCAAAAGCATGAGTTTTGTACAAAGGACAATTATGAAGAATCAGAGTAGAGTTTATGTTGAAACCTTACTCTGTGTTTGGCAAATGTTTCTAAGGACAAATTCCAAGCCTTTCAAGATCATCTAATTACTAGTAGTCTTCAAAGTATAAAATTGAAAGTAAAGTAATCAAAGCTTTTATGACAGATAGATCTGCATTTTAATACAATATTTTGTTTCCAATTCTGTAGTTATCCATAACTTACTTAATTACTGAGTCCTTGAATTGAAATGAATAAAATGAGGATAATGATACTTAACCTTCAGTATTATTACTGTTAAAGATGAAAATTTTAATTCATGGTGGTTAGTGCATAATCATGCAATATCAACTTAGGAAAACAAACTATGGCTATATAAATCAGATATAAAACCTTTTTTTTAAATTGAAAATTAAAATAAATGTCATCTTGTATTTTAAAGTTCTGGTATGTATGACTGAAATTCAGAGGGGCCATTTTTGTACTTATAACAAATGCCTGTCAGGTGATGTCATATTCTGCATCTGGGATACACCTTCATGAGCTCATGTGCTAAGGGCTATGGAAATGACTCAACAGGTAACAGCACTTGCTGTACAATCATGAGGACCTGGTTTTGAATCCAAATCACCCATACAAAAACCTGGCTTGGTTGCAAGTACATGTCTAAACAGAGAACTGGCAGTAGAGCAGAGACAGAAAGATCATCTCTAGGCTTGCTCACAGCCAGCACCACTCTGGATTCAGTGAAAAATCCCAATTCAAAGGAATAGTCAAACAGTAATAAAAAAAGCAGGACAAACAAAGTCCTTTTCTGGCTTCTCCATGTATACCAGTTTGTGCATGGATGCATACATGAGTGTACTTATAAAAATACACACTTCATCACATACATATAATCCCCCTCACACATACACACATTAAAAATAAAAAATAAATAAGTAAAGGCTTATGTGATCACAACTTAGCAGGTCCCAGCTTCTTCTACCACACCAGGCTTCTTCAGAGTCACAGAGGTGTATGTAGGTGGAATACCTGTGCCCTCCCCCTGCAAGGCCCCCACAATTGGGGTTATCCCAAAGCCCTAAGGATACTTCCAGGGTTCACCATCACCTCCTGGCCTATTTCCCTTCCTCAAGGACTGGGAATGAATAGATTCTAGTTCAATTCACACCAGGGACTCCTTCAGCTAAGGAGAGACTCATTCTCTTCTGTCCCTTCTGGACTTATCAGAGCCATGTCAGCTGCCTGACTGAGACCCTCCAATTATCTCATCTGACCTGCAAAACCAAGATTAGGCCCCAAAGCTAGGAAATTTGCTTTAAGTTCTATGACTAAGCCACTGGAGGTACCAGACTATAGCAGAAAAACAGAAGACCTAGGATAGAGGGTATAGCCCTAAGTACCAGAAAAATAGAGGAAATCATCAGCCCAACTCCTCAATGAATTAGCCTCATCTTAAACATAAACATCTCTGCTGAAAGAAGAAAGGTGACTTGAACAACAGCAACAACGAAGAAGCATTCAACCAACAAAGACCAGATGGGCGATGCCAGTGCAGAATTGAAACTGAGATTTTATCTTCTTACCACAGTCAGAATGCCTAATATAGATTAAAAAACAAAAAAAAAAATAAGAAATAAATGCTGACAAGAATGGGGGAAAGGGGAAAACTTATTCACTGCTAAGGTCAGTGCAAACTGGTGCAGCCAATATGAGAATCAGTGTGGAGGTTCTTCAAAAAGCTAGAAATAGATCTACCACATTGAAGTAGAGGAATTTTCCTCTCAGGGGAGAGGTGCCCACAGTGTGCAGCTAAGCACAGAGCATCCCATAGCCTAGTCCCTCCTTTGCTGTGTCCCAGTCCCCAGTTGCTAGGCAAATCAAGGGAAAGAACTCTCCAATCTCAGACTAGAGTACAGTCTATTGAGATTGGCTCAAAATAATGGCTGAAAAGCATACACTCACTCGAGCCAAAGTGACAGCTGGGTTCTGGGTTCAACATGATCACCAGGAGTTCCAAGTAAAAGAAGAAATTATTTATCCCACACAAATGATCCAATTGTCCTTTCTTGGGCATAGATTTGACAGACTCTGTGTGTGTGTGTGTGTGTGTGTGTGTGTGTGTGTGTATGTGCTTTGTAGCAGAATATCTATATCTTACTATAGATATACAGGCTCATTCATATTGATTTCTGCTCTAGTCACACTAGCAGGCACATTAAAACTTGGTAGATATTCATCAAAATGAAATGTGGCCTATTACCCAATGAATTATGATTCAGCTGTTAAACACAAAGAAATTAAGAAATTCTCAGTTAAATTAATAGTACCCACATCAATCATTCTGAGTGAGGTAACCCAGATACAAACTGATGGTTATGCACATTTTCTCTCATGTGTTACCCTGTAATATGGTGACAAAGACTTTGATATATACTACATGTTAACAAAAAGATAAGTGCAAGGAATGGGTTACCTCTTTGGGGAGTTGTTGGCCATTGAGGTTCCACAAACACTCAAATATCAGAGGCAATTTCTAATGCTCTTGGTACCCTACAGAACTTGATGATAACATCAGAGGCAATTGCTAATGCTCTTGGTACCCTATAAAACTTGATGATATGACCCAATTTCTGAAGATAACATATATTTGTGACATAACATGGGGAAATCAAACTGGTACTGACCTCATGGCTTCATTTCTACTGAATAGATTTCATAGTGTTGAAAGATGCTATGCATGTTATCATAAGAGAAAACTAATTAGCACATTTACCCAGCCTGGAAATTGCAAAAATGACCAGCCAAGCAGAGAACACTCACTGGTGCAGCAATGGCAAAAATGCTATGAGAGTAACTATCTATTGTATGATTGCGTTGAAAACCTTTTCCACAAGATGAAAAGCATAGTGGCCACCATTAGTGGGCCCAAGAACCTGTGGCTATTCAGGATGTAGGTCCTACAGGAAAATGTGCTATCATTATTCTGCTAAACTGAGATAATATTAATATGACTCCTAGTGAATGATTGTTATAACCATAGATTACTGAAACTTTCAACCTTCATTGTAGATGTTTCTTTTAGAAGGATTTGGCAAACCGAGAGACACACAGTTGGTCAAGGCAGAGAGAATAAGAGGCTGTAGCGTGTTTGGCCATAAATGAGACACCTCTATCACACACTCTCCTTCGGCGTCTCAGAGATCATTGCAAAATAGGAGGCAGAAACATTATATGATCCAGAGGTGATGGATGGCCACATAAAACAAAGTTTTCTGGT
The DNA here is from genome assembly GCA_009823505.1 of Rhizomys pruinosus. NCBI lineage: Eukaryota > Metazoa > Chordata > Mammalia > Rodentia > Spalacidae > Rhizomys > Rhizomys pruinosus. Next base: position 216,268 of record VZQC01007270.1, on the reverse strand, counting down.
TACAACAGTGTAGTTGCACATATGAATGCACAGAGATTATGGCAGCATGCACAAAACCTAATCAAGAGAAGCCAGACAAAAATCTCAATTTGGAAAGGAGAGTTAGTCAGGCTGCCATACCCTTAGCTGAAGAACTATTTAAAATGGGCAGATCCCAGGAGAGGGAGAGTCAGTCTTCTTTAGGAGTCTGATGCCTCATAGGTTAACCATGTTTCAGTGGATAACCATATACTCAAGAGTATATGGGCAGCACCAACTGGAAAAAATTGTTCTTTTTTTTTTAAAGGCACATAGGTGGGTAGGCATGGGGGTAGACCTGCGATGAGTTATACAAGGAGTGAAGAGGATCAAAATATATGATTAAAATGTATGAATTTCTTGCTGGGCATGGTGATGCATGCCTTTAATCCTAGCACTTGTGGGGCAGAGGCAAGTGGATCTTTGTGAGTTCAAGGCCAGCCTGGTCTATAGAGCGAGTTCCAAGACAGCTGGGGCTACAGGGAGACCCTGTCTCGAAAACACCAAAAAAAAGTGTATGAATTTCTCAAAGAATTTTTCAATGCTCTTCTGTTGAAGTCAGGGAAATTGTAACACTAAGAAAAGCTGGGATTCTCTCCAGAAAGTAGGCAGTGAAGCATCTCCAGATAGAGTATAGCATAATCATTCTCTCTCTCTCTCTCTCTCTCTCTCTCTCTCTCTCTCTCTCTCCCCTATCTATTTCTCTGTGTGCTTTTAGAAAACCCTGAGATAATTAGCTCCCTCTTCCATGATGAACTGTTATACCAGATTTCTAAAAGTAGTGGAGTCAGCTGACCATATACTAAGTCTTCTGAAGCCATGAGCCACAATTAACTTACCTTCTCTTTAGGGTGATTTTTAAAACTATTTTGTCACAGATATAGACATCTGGCTAACAGAGGCATTAAAATTATTATGATAGATTCCCAATTTACAGAGAAGAGAATTATGTTCCTGAAAGCTTTGTGACCATCCTTACATTGAGCAACTTAAAAGTATATAAGAACAATTCATACTCAGAAACAAGGATAAAAATATTTGAAACTTTACTTGCAACTCATACTGCCTTCTTGTTTCAGGCTTAATTATTTCTAAATGGTGTTAACATATCTTAATATCGTACATGAATCAATGGGCAAATCTAAAATTATATCTTAGATTACAATTATATTTTATATTCAAGCATTTTAAAATTTAAGAAAAATGAAAAGAGTGTATTAGAAAGAAAAGTGAAACAAATGAAATGACAAATTTTAAAAAGAAGAAACACAAATTACAATTACAGTATGCAAAACAGATTACAATTAGTATTCAATAAGCCGAAATAAACAGGATCCATCTAGAATAAGGAAAAGGAAATGATTAAAGAAAATTTCAATCATGTACACTCTACAACTCGAATGTTTTGTTGGCAATAACTCAGACAGTTTAAAAGTAAGAGATGAACAATGCCATAAATGAAATGCAAACAAGTGGCAATAAGAGGTTCTGTCCAGAGAATTCTCTAATTTCCTGAGACATCAAACCAGAAATCCTTCCTTCATCACTTACGCTGACATCTGTAGATTTCATTAGTCTCTTTCTCATCTCCATGGCAGCACACCAGCTTTTCTCTTGGTTTCCTTGTGTCATGTTACTACTTCTCACAAACTAGTCCCCTAGGAATTGACAGCCAGTTTTGCAAGTTCTCATGTTCCATGCCATTTTCAAATTGCTCACTATGACCTGTACTTAATATTAATTTAATTTGTTGTGACAATTACATATTCACTCCATTACCATCCTATTTCCTTATGTAAGAATAATTTGCTTTTAATTATTTTCTTTAATGCTATGGTATTTCCCACCATACTCTCCTCTTATCCTAAAACATATCTTCATTCAACAAACAAAGACAATGTCTAAATTTAATGCACTTAAAAAATCAAGCATAGGTAAAATGTTGATAAGTAACACAATGTCTATTCTTAGAAAGAAGATTAAGACAGAATGTATGCTTACTGGACCTCATTTGAGTGACCATGGGAGGGAAAGACCCCAGTGTGGAGCACAAGGCAAGATTGATTTTTTGGGGGGCTTGCCAAAGAGGAACCTTCAAACACTTCCTTAAGGAAAACATGGCATTTTTTAGAAAAAAAAAAAAAAAAAAGAAAGAAAATCCTCTAATTCAGGTTATATATGTATATATATATATATATATATATATATATATATATATGTGTGTGTTTTATATATATTACATATATTACATATACATTACATATTACACATGCATGTAATATATATTACATATGTAATATATATTTATGTATATATGTATATATATATGAAAAATCCAAAGATAAGGGACTCTCTAACACATAGGAAAAGAATGAATAAAGTCACAATTAATAAAGAATAAATAAATAAATAAATAAATAAATAAAAAAACACAAAAAAGTGTTTCTTACAAAAAGAAGCATTCAATGAATATTACCTATTGTTTTGTGGTGATTATTATAATTGTGTTTAGTATTTTCCATACACCATAAAGGATGTTAACTAATCCTTCATTTATTTTGTATTATAATAAAATATTTCCCATTTTTATATTAAATAAAAAAGATAGAAAAAAAAGAGAAAGCATTCAAGTGGCCAGGGAATGCAGGTACAGCCAACTCATTGTGCAATGCTGACCACTCATTGTGCAATGCTGACCACAACAGTGGTTTAAATAAAAACCATTCATTATTTATTTTATCTTATGTGTATGAGTGTTCCATCTGCATTTATGTGAATGCAACAAATGTTTCTCATTCCCCTTGAGGTCAGAAGAGGGCATTGGCTCATCTGGAATTGGATTTACAGATGGTTGTTACCTATCATGTGAGTGCTAGGAACCAAACCTGGATCCTCAGGAAGAGCAGACAATGTTTTTAACTACTCAGCCATCTTTCTAGTACCCTACAACAATCTTAGAGTTTGTCTCAACATGTCTTCACATGTTAGACAGGCTTTTTTCTTGACCACAGACCCCTGATTTTCTTACTTTAAGCTCACAGAATCCAAAAAGCCAGAGAGGTGTGTCATTGATCTCCCTTTCCTTCGAACACTTGTTTTATAAAACTTTCAATTGAAAATGGTTTCTCTTATTTTTATAAACCATTGCCAATTTTACGACCAATGGATACCTTTCTTAAGGGCCTGACAGTCATCCCTTTGAAATGTAAGCATTAAAGAAGTTAGAGGCTCTTTTTCTGGGTTTCAGAAGAAGAATAGCAACTTAACTTTTGTTCCAAGATGTAAAACTCTCTCTTGTCAGAAAGAAAGAAAAAAGTTTGCTGTTCATTTGTTTGATGCATTTATGAGTAGAACTAAACCCTGAGTTATTTTCTTCAGTCTTTCTCATAAAATCTCCTCCACTCCTGGCTTCTAGCAAACCGAGTTCACCCTAAATTGATTTCTCTCCCTGCTTCTAGAGTATTGCATAGTCTTCCATTATTGCATATATTTTATATAGTACAATGTTCTTTTATCAGATTTAAGGAAGTCTCGGATTTTATTTCACATAGAGGCATCCTTTCAGCCTAGGTTCAATTCACTTACAGCTTATTTAGGTACCTATATAGAAACTCTTCTTTATCTTCAGACTGCATATCTTGAGGTGTAAATTTATGTAACAGATTTGTGTTTATCCATTCACAATAAATATGCTTGCTTACAGTCCACAATTCAGTACAGTGTCTGGCTCTCACTTCAGTTGGAGAAACTCATGACTGGGCAACCTGGGTCATGGTAACATTGAACTTGAGGGAAAATTGGGTTTTATCTGTCAAGGTGTTAAGGAATGATAGGAGGTGAAAGTGCTCTAAAAAAAAAAAAGAAAGATGGTAATAAAGTTTAAATGAAAATGATCCCTGTGCAGTTGAGAAGATTAAATCCAATACAGTTCTACATGAGAATAATCAAAAGAAAATATCTCAAGCTGGGTATACTGAGGTAGATTGTGACAAGCCTGAGTCAGAAACCATAAGACCCACCTAGATTTTCTAAAACATAATACAATTTTTCTCTACTTTATTCAATTCTTTATCATTTTCTTCAGAAATTCATTTGGACTGCTGGAGCCTTCTTACTCTATTTCCTGTGTCTCTGTTTAGAGTCTTCTTTTGTTTTGTTCCTCATTGATTCAAATTTCTGTTCAACAAATCTGCTAAAATTCTTCTCTTGCACTGGGACCTTTTCCAATGGAATTGTTTGATGTGATGACCTTTCCTTGACTTAGCAGTTCTTCTATATATCACAATTTTAGAATTTATCTCAATGGACAATATTCTTCTAAGACTTCTCCACCACTCTGCTGTAGTTACGCTTACAGTATATCTCCCCATTTATCTGAAAACCTATGCAGCATCTATCATGCTGCAAATCATATCACTTTATGAAAACTGCTTACCCCACTGTGCAACCTAACACCATTTTCCAAAACTGTGCCATGAATCCCTACCAGAGAAGGACTGATGTGTCTGCTTTTCCATAAATCCATCAAACAGTAAGCACTCTGATTTTTTATTTAACTTTTAATAGAAGGATGGTGTATTAGTCACTTTTCTGTTGCTGTGATAAAGCACCATGACCAAGGAACTTATAAAAGGAAGAGTTTATTTGAGCTTATGATTGATGGTTCCAGGGAACTAGAGTCCATTGTGGTGGGAGGTGTGGCGGCTGGATCTAGAGCAGCAAACCGAGGGTCACATCTCACAAAGAGCACAGGAAGCAGAGAGAGCAACTGTAGACCACAGAGGCTTGTTAAAACTCACTAAGCCAGCCCCCAGTGACACACTTCCCCCAGCATGGCCACACCTTCAAAGACCTCCAACAACAGCGCCACCAACTGGAGACAAATGTCTGAATACTTACAGCCTATGGGGGACACTCATGCAAACCACCACATTCCACTCCCTGGCCCCCATAGGCTCCTGACCATATAAAATGCAAAATGCATTTAGTCCAACCTTAAAAGTTCCCACAGTCTGTACCAGTCTCAATGCCATTCAAAAATCCACAGTCCAAAGTCTCCTCTGAGACTCAGGCCAATCTCCCAAACTGTAAGCTCCTGTAAAATCAAAAGGCAAATTACAAACTCCCAACATAGAGTGGAACTGAATACATATTCCCATTCCAAAAGGGAGGAATAGAGGCATATTGAGGAAACACTGGACCAAAACAAGACCGAAAACCAGCAGGGCAAAGGCTAAGTCCTGTAGCTCCACATGCAACTTCTGGGACTTGACTTCCAAAGGGCTTAGATGGCTCAGCTCTTCCAGCTTTGCTTGCAACATACATCTCTTTCTTAGGCCAGTACCACTCCCTGTATGCAGCTCTCCTTGGCAAATATCTCACAGGTCTGGCATCTCGAAAGTCTTCTTGGGGTCTCTAATGCCCACCAGGCTTCACATTCATAGCTTCACGCAATGGCCTATCAGGGCCTTCTTTATTCAGGGACACCCCTGCTGTACTCTGCCTGGCCTCCTTGGCTCTCTGAAACCATGGAGGAAGAACTGATGACCCCTTCACTCTTGCGAACTTCATGCCTCTAAAGCCAGCACCACGTGAATGAAATTGCCTAATCTGGCTGCAAGTTCGGACGGACCCTGGCCCATTTCAACCATATTTGCAACTTTTCTCTGCCCTGGACTTGCTGGAGGATTAGCTGGGTGTGGTCTTGCCCTGAAGGTACTGATTCTTTTGTTTACTTGTAAATCTCCAGGCCTCTCCTTAATGGATTTAATCTCCATATGAAAGGAAGCCTCTCCTTCACATGCCTTGGCCCCACCTTTAATCTTCTTAGTTCAGTTATCAGATCCAAACTGTACATTTTGCATTTCTTTCTGCCCCATCTGCTCTTCTTCACTGTAGATCAGCACAATATTCACCATTAAAAGTCACGCCACCATTTCCACACTAGGCTGTCTTGAAATATCCTCCACCAAAGACATCAGTCCACTGCTTTTCAACTTAGCATCAGGCAAGCATTTGGGCTGTGGGCAAACTGCTGCCAGACTCTTTATCAAAATATCCTTGTTGCTGCCTAAGTCTTTATTTTCCCCTGGAACCACATCTTTTGCAGCCATGCTTTCTTCCAGGCCTCCACTAGAATGGCCCTTTAAGCTCTGCTTACAATAGTCAACAGCCTTTCCAGCCCAAAGTTCCAGTCTTCAACACTTCTCCAAACATACACATGGTCAGGTTCTTCACAGCCAACAGCCCACTGTCTGGTACCAATAACTGTATTAGTCAGTTCTCTGTTGCTGTTATAAAACACCATGACCAAAGGAACTTATAAAAGGAAGAGTTTATTTGAGCTTACGATTGGCGGTTCCAGGGAATTAGTCCATTCTGGCAGGAGGAGTGGCAGCTGGATCTGGAGCAGCAAACCTAGGGTCACATCTCACAATGAGCACAGGAAGCAAAGAGGGCAACTGTAGACCACAGAGGCCTGTTAAAACTCACTAAGCCTGCCCCCAGTGACACACTTCCCCCAGCATGGCCACCACCCACTGAAGACAAATGTCTGAATACTTACAGCCTATGGGGGACACTCATGCAAACCACCACAGATGGTTAGTGCAGAACAAAAGACTTTCAAAATGAGCATGTAACTGCATTTACATATTATCCGCTGCTCTAAAATTGAGTCCATTTGCCTCATGTATATATCTTGAAGAAAGAATTACATTCAAATATGTAATCTGATACCATAGAATAAAGTTCAGAGTTGAAATTTTCATTCCATTGTCAATGTGATAAAAAAAAAATTGTGTAACATTGATTCTTAGGTAGTGAGACTGAACACGTACCAGGCTGTAACAGGAAGGAGCCATCCAAGACTCCGGTTCCAGGAGAGCTCCAGTTCCAGGGGAATCCGAGACCCTCTTATGACCTCCGCGGCATTGCACAACACGGGTGCGCAAGCCTGCATGCAGACAGTGCATTCATACACATACAGAAATAAATAAAATTTTAAAAAATTAAAAAAAACGAGGAGGGAAGAAAAAATGTAGGAAAGTGAATATAAAACCTGTACTTGTTTCGTTTTCACAATCACATTGCAACAGTTAGATTTTGAATAAATACCCAGGATAAAGAACTTAACTGAGGAAAGGACATAGCTTAAGAACTTTCAGACTGTGTTTGGATGGCTCCATATTTACAGAACTTTGGAAAGGCAAACATAAATATTCTAGCTGAAAGGTATTACAGAGAAAAGCATCTTCTCATGAGAAGGAGACATCCAAGAGAGGAGAGGGAACAGAGACAAAACACATAATTCAAAGACACCTTCAAATGGCCTACTTTCTCAGGGCAGGGGGCATGTCTCAAGTTATAAACTGAGCTAGGGATTGATCCACTGAGGAAGTCACTGCCCTTATGATCCAATGTCTTCTCATCAAAATCACCAGCCAAGAATCAGCTGTTCATAATACGAGTTTTTTGAGAGATTACTTCAGATTCAAAACATAGCATACAACAAATCAAAGTTTTTTTTTTTTTTTTTTTTTACAAATCCAAAGTGGGCTTAAGTGTGCTAAAACAACAGCATTATTGAAACTATAGTTATAGAAGCTGAGGGGAATACATTTATTTCTTGTTTACAATGTCTGGAGGCTGCCTGAATATTTTGGCTTATGGCCACATTTTTCTAGTCTCGCTTTCCATCATCAGGCCTCTCCTGCTTCTTCTTATACTTACAGAAACTTGATGATCACATTGGGCTGCCCCAGAGAACTCAGTTTAATCTCATTCCTTCAATATGTTTAAACTACATCTCTGAAAAAAGCGTTTTACCTTATACGTGAATTTCCTTCGGTTATTGAAACAAATTATTATACACTGGTGGCATAAAATAATTATAGGTAAAATGTTTTCTTCTCCTTTAAAATGAAAGAATCAACGATTTACAGGATAAGTGTTCTTGGGGTATAGAAGGATTGCCTATGAGAGGATAGGAGGAGGTGGATCATATGGGATATCAGACAACATATTGGAAATGCAGCCATGGAAAATGGAAGCCACATGGTTCTGATCTTACCATCAATCTATTACTGTATTTGCTGTATTGGAAGTAATCTGACCAGTGTTTAAAGCTAAAGGCTATATTGATGAACAAATTATGTTTCCATATGAACATATTTCTAGTCCTCCTTTCTCAGGAAATCTTTATAATATAATCTATATATTCAGTAGTATTAAATTTACATATCATATGTTAATTAGGAAAACAAAATAATATTGAAATAGGGACAGATGTAAGTAAATATTTAGAAATTGAAATTGTTGTTTGAGTCAAAATGTATAAAATATTATGACTGTTTTTTATTCTCTTGGAAAGTAGTTGGAGGAAGAGGATAGTCCTGTTTCTTAGCTTTGAACAAGAGAAACTGACACATGAAATACCTAATATAAAAGACAAAGGCAGAAGTGTGGACAGGGTTCTAATCCTTAGTGTGTTCACAAATGTAGTTAAATCAGTGGTTGTCTATAAGACTAAGCATGCTTCACTAAAATCAGATAATGAATTAGTATGACTATTCTCTAAGTTCTTCATTCTTTAAAGAAAGGAGAGAACAACTCTCTTTATAAAAGTTAAGAAACATTGACAAAATAGATTTAAAATTTTTAATTTAAATTGGCACACCTTGTAAGATTTTTTAATATATTTCCAAATCTTCTTACAAAAGATGAAACAGAAAGGAAACTTGTTCTCAAACCTAATGCTAAGTCCAACAGGGAAATCCAAGGAGAAAAGTGGCTTCCCCTAAATAACTAGTTGTTCAAGCAAAGACAAGTAGAGAACAGAATGTAATTTCTAAAGTGCAGCCCTTACAGCATTATATTGTGCTGCTTAATGGCACATAGTTCCTGATGAGCACTCCAAATTACAAGCTAGTTGTTCAAATAGAATTTAAAACCAAGAGCTTCATTGATATGCATCCTAAAACAAGGGGCTCTTTTAATTAGAAAAATCTATGCTGCTTTCTTTCCTGGCAGCATTTGTGGGGGCTCCCACCAGAAAGTTTACACAGGGAGCAAATGATGAAAACACACATTCTTTGCTCTGCAGAGCTGCCTAGAGTTTCATGCTCTAAATAACCACACACCTCACAACACCAGACATCAATTAATGTTGTCCCTTCAGATTTAGAAGGGTCAAGAAAATATCTTCTTGCTACATAAGCTAAACAAAAAGAATAAAAGTTACTTGATTTTCCCTTTTTATTAGACCATAGCACTTGACTGAAGATATTGGTTCACCCTCTGTCATTACATTGTTCTAGAGGGAAAGACTAGTGATAATTATCAATTATGTTTTTATAGTAGTTTAATTTTCTGTCTTTGCTCACCAAATATTTATGAAGTGGATTGTATATTTGCTTTGTATGTTGTGTACACATTTAGTTTGCATGCACAGAGACCCTTCTTCATTGGGGTTGTTAGAATTTCTCTAGATTGATCGCTCCATCACTATCTGTTCATTGTATTTATACTTTATATAAGTGTTATTGACATATAAGCCTTTCTCTCAAATAGTCTGCTATTTCAATTCTAGCAATACAGAGAAATACCCACTTTCCCTAATAGTAACATTTTCAAATATTACAGTGGAATATCCTAATACAATATTGGGCACAGTCCCCTATTTCTTGACATGACACAGCCCAATTATAATTGCTAATTTCATAGTTTTTATGGTTGATGTGTGTTTGTGTATATTTGGATATTTATTTCTAATTCTATGCAGAGTGATAACATGTGGAAATTTGCAGATCCACTACCATGCTCAAGATATGAACAGCTCTTTCAAAACCATTGCTCTTCATTTTGGCTTTGATACCTATCTCACCACTCTTTTGTACCCAACACAATTCTTATTGTATTTATTATACAATCATATTTTTCTATAGACAGAACAAATGATTTTAAATCTGAGTGATGTAATCTTGCTTTAAAATAAATTTAATGTAAATTATCCCACAATATGAAAACATTTAAGAAACATGTAAAGAAAATTGTAGTGTGTGTATGAGGCTATGAATACTAAACAATTTAGGGCATATTGTAACTGCTGATCAATATTAGCACCTGGCTAAGAGTCCCGTTGCTGTGTTTTGATGGAACTGTGACTAGGTAAGGTACAGCTAGCTCCCTTTCTGTGGGTAGCTCTGGGTTTACAGTGTTATAGTTTGAGGGTTAAAGAAAAACACAAACCAGTGCTACTGGTTTGTACTCTAGATCTGCCAAGGGTGTCCAGCTCCAACTGCAGGGTACAAAGATAACCAGCTCTTAGTGTTACAACTGTGGCTACTAAGCAACTAGAGATAATAACCCTCGGTAGCTTTCTGGAACTCTGCCAACAACCGGGACTTGCAGCTGCTTTGCAATTTTTGCTGTGTCCTTTCTGTATCCTATGTTGTCCACCATGTTTGTCCTTATGACTGCTCCAAGGACCAGTGAGAGTGTCTGCTGCATTGACAGCTGCCACAAGAATGTTAGGGTGGGAGTTGCAGGTGGCAATCTTCATAGAACTTCAGAAGCAGCAAAAATCCCCCTCTCCAGGCTGTCAACATGGCCATGGAGAAACAGTAGCAATTCCCAACATATGTTTCCTTTGCTGTCTAGCTTGGTGGTTTGGTTCTGCTCCTAGGCAGCTGTAATCAAGTAGCTAAATAGCTCTTTCTGTATAACTTTGCTCACAATAAGAAAAACAATTAAAGGAAGCTTATAATAAAATATATCATAAAGTTAGTAATCTATACTACATTTAACTCCCAGTCTAATACAGAAGTGTTGAGTTCTGCTCTTTCTTAAAACATGGATGGATTTGGCTGAGAAAATTATTTAAATCAGAGTGTAGACATACACATAACATTCCACAGACAAGTGTGCTTAAGTGAACATAAGCATCACCAAGAAATCTTTTAAACAGCAATTGCTAATCACTATCTTACAACTTTCTGAGGCAGTAAGTCTGGAGTTAGAGGTCAGAATTTCCATTCCTAAAACATTCACAGTGATGCAAAACTGCTAGGTTACCTTTCATAACCAGTGGAAAGGGGATTTGTTGAATGCTGAACCTGAGAATTAGGAAAGAAACTGGATGAAACTTTTTTTATTTTACTGCAATGTGAAACCTATAACGTGAAGCTGTTATAGTTTTGAAAGTCCACCACCAGAAGATTAATTCAGCAGGCTGCAGAAAGAATATTATAATAATGGAAAGCAAACTAAGAAAACTATGTAGGATTCATGAGAAAATTAAGTATGGTAGCAATGTATTTGGATTAGAAGCAGATAGAAACAGAGTGATAAATTTTAAAAGGAGACACCAAGGAGTGGTACAGCTGGATAATAAGGTAGGTTAAAAACAAACAATAAACAACAAAAACAAAGTCCCCAAGATACTTCGGAGCCTAAATAGAAGCTGTTAGAGCATATTTTTACATTGGCTACCTTATTTTTTCTGTTTGTTTATCATTCCATTTTTTAGGACTTTTCCATATTCTAAAGATATGGGATTCTTCAGACAGAAGGACTTACAAGCACATTTTGACCTTGTTAAATTATAATCTTAGGCAATTATTCATCTTATAATTTCTAGTGAAGCAGCTAGGGTATGAGAATTCTAATTGGTGGTTGTCACTTGAATAAATACTAGCTGGACTCACTAGCCTTGGGGTTCTTGTGATGCAGCTCAAACCCTGAATCTTGTGTCAATCATGCTGTTTAACAGGCGTCTTTTTATCTTCTCTTTTCTCCTTTATTACCAGTACTGTCAGCACAACAGGTGTGATTGCAAAGGCAATCTGTCTTCCAAAGACATTGTAGAATAAATGTTTGGGTTTATTCTCCAAAACAGCTTTAATGAAATTATGAAACAGAGTTATTTCTTTGAAGTGTCAACCCACTGTGCTTTCCCCTGTTACTTCACAGTGTAACCGAAGCATTTCATCTTCTTCTGACCCAGGACATGTGTATAAATTTGTCCCTAGTATTTCTAAGGACCTAGAAATTAGTTCATAGCCTAAGTTGTATATCCGGTTCGGTCGGTCACTGAGTTTGTGGAGAAAATCCTTAATTTCCTCCTTGAAATTTCCTGAGCAAAAGTGATAAAAGAAATTAAGATTGATAAAACAATTCATGCCAGTGATAATAGAAAATGAATATAAATTAGACATCACGCAGCAAGAGATATACCACAAATGCAGAAAACTCAGGGTAGCTCATTACAGAAATAAACTGAGCTGTATGCCTCAGGTACTAATGTCTCTGTCTGTGCTTCCTATAAAAGTCAAACAAATATCAAATTAGAATGTCTTTCAGGAAAGCAGTATGATATTTAGGATTTATTTGTATAAGTTGGAGAAATAACCCTCAGGGAAAGAGAAATTCAATTGTTCATTGCTACAATGATAAAATAGAAGGCTACCTATAAGTCTAGGAGTGTAGAACAACAAAAACTAATGGAAACTCTAGAAAAAGCATCCAGTTGGGAAGTAGGCAAATCTCATGAGGCTGACAGTGACTATAGATTGTCTTGATTCCCCTGGAATTGTCCAGATTCCCCTGGAACTGCAGTTACTGATGTTTGTCAATATTGTGATTATTAATAAGATATATTGGACTACTAATTATGTCAATCTAAAGGTTCAGGATTTTTTGCCAAAGAATAAGCAGAAAGGCTTTAAGAGACAGGGGTGATAGATGAATACAAATAAATTGTATTTCCTGGATACCCAGGGTAGTTTCACATATGAATCCATAGCAATTATGACAGCAGGCACAAGACCTGTACGAACCCAAGGCAAAGAAAAACTCAGCATGGTTGGGAGATGCTTAGGAAGTCCCAGTCTTAGTTGAGCTACTGACTAGACTGTTCTAGTGAAATCCAAACTAAAAATTCTCATCCCATCTCCTTGCTTTCAGACCAGCATCGTTTGCTCTGGTCCAAGCTCACTTGTACCCTTCTTAGGTAGTAACACCCTGCTAATATGGTCCTTATCTTCTTGCATCTGGACTAGGGCCATTTGAGAACCAGAAGCATAGCCCAATTATCTATTCATACCTCATCAGAAAACAACCTAGTTATATCAACTATAAAAACAAGACCAAATCTCAACCAAACAAGGCAGGCTAGATTCTCATTAGAAACCCAACTACCAAAATAAGTCCAAAAGCCCAGGTCAAAACACCAAAAACACAAATAATATGAAAAAAAAAAGATAATATGTTTCGGCCATCTCTAACCAGACCTATTGAAGTGTTCTAAAATGAGAACAATTCAAAGGAACACCAAGACACAGAATTTAAAAGAACTTTCATAAACAAGATTGAAGAATTCAATGATTTTAAAGAACATAAAAACAACAAAAGAACTCAAAGAGGATATCAATAAACTGACTGAAGTTCATGGAAATACAATAGATATGGCTGAAAGAAATGAGAAAGACTCTTCGGGATTTGAAAGGTGAATTCGAAAAAGAGAAATACTTAAGAAAAGTAAAACTGAAATGAAGACAGAATTGAAAATTTCAATAAGTCAATTTGAAATGACCAGTTCAATAAATCAATGGAAAACATAGTATCAAGACTAGTAGAAAAAGTTGAAGAATTGAATCACTTAAGCAAAAAATATGAAAATAAAATCTAAAGAAAAGTTACAGACCATCCAAGAAATGTGGGGCACCACGAAAAGTCCAGATACATGTATTACTGACATAGAAGGAGGAGAAGAATCTCAAGTCAATAGTATTGAACAGATCTTCAACAAGATTATAGAAGAAAACTTGCCTAAATTAAGGGAAGACGTACCTATAACAGATATATGAAGCACACAAATTACCAAATGGACAAAACCACAACAGAAATCCCCATTATTATAGTAAAAACATTAAATGCATAGAAGAAAGAGGGGTTACATAAAGCTGCAAGAGAAAATCAAGTTACATATAAAGGAAAATCTGTGAAAAGTACAGCTGATTTTTCAATGCAAACTCTGAAAACCAGAAGAACCTGGACCAAATCTTCCCATTCTAAATGACCATAATGCCGAAAAAGAATGATTCACTCAGTAAAATTGTGTGTTATAGCTGAAGGAGAAAGAAAACAATTTCATGATACAAGTAGGCTGAAAGAATTTATGTTCACCACACCAGCCCTACAGTGATTATTTAAAGCTATATAAAGAACTGAAGAAAGGAATGACTGAACTCCAAAGGATATGGAAACAAAAATCCTCAGCACAATACTTGAAATTTGCACAAATACACCTACCAAAAAGATCACTAATCTTTATATAGTTGGCCTTATTCAAGAGACGCAGGGATGCCCACTATATGTAATTCTAAAATGCAATGCATATATTACATAAATAGCCTTAAAGACAGAAAATGCCTAGCCATCTCATCTATTGAGATATAGAAAAGCCCTGTGACAAAATCCAAAAAGCATCCATGGTAAAATTGCTAGAGGGAAGTGGAATGGAGGAAACATACCTCAACATAGTTAAAGCTATATAAAACAAACCCACAGCTAACATCGTTTTAAGTGGAGAGAAGCTTAATGAATTCTGATAAAGTCAGGAAACAGATGAAGCTATCCATTATCCCCGAACGTTTTTCAAATATAGTGCTTGAAACTCTAGCTAGAGCAATACAAGAGATCAAATTAAAAATGTAATAGTTGGAAAAGAAGAGGTCAAATTTTTCTTATTTGCAGTTTGGGAGAGGATGAGGGGCATGCAGGGAGAAAAGAAAGGACTCTGAGGCAGGTAAACCCGGTAAAGCCAGCTCCCTTAATTTTCCAGCCAAATGAAATATCAGGCCCCACAGCAGAGGATATGGTATACATAAGATATCCCAGAAATACCAACAGAAAAATTCACATTCTCAACACTTTCAACAATGTGGCAGGATAAAAAAAATTTACAAAATCCACTAGCCTTTCTATATATCAATAACAAGCAATCATATAAAGAATTAATAGAAACACTCCATTAAAAGTAGCCTTAAATAAAATAAAATAAAATAAAAGAAGGCAGTTTTACCGGTTTTATAAGAGATTACCTCTATAACAGTTGGCTCCAATTTACAGTTGGAGAACGACCTCATCATCATCATATATCTCCTTGTTCTATGGGGGGAGGTAAGAAATTCTCTCGTTTTAGAACCTTTGCGGTACCTAGAAGGTAAGTTTCATTAGGACTCATTATAAATAGTTGTTACGAGTAGGATCCATGAGGGGTTTGATGTTTGTAGCAATCTGAGGCTTTTCTTCCTTTCAATGTTCAGACGGGCCAACCTATCTGTTAGCGCTTTCTGGTACATCCTACTCAATGCAAAGCTGTGTCTTTTCTTTCTCAGCCATTAAGTTGGTGACATTTTGACTTGTTGGAACATACAAATCTTTTCCCATAGTTAGTTTTAAGATTTGAATTGCAAGAATTTTGACAAAAAGTTTTCATATCTATCCGTGTACCAGTAAAATTGCCTTCTTTAATTGACTAATAGACATAGGAACTGTGAAAAGGATTATTCTCTATTCAGAACCAAATATAATACTAAAGTCTCCTTAAGCTATACACTTAAGCAAAATATATCAATACAGGAGCTCTGACATCAGCAATGGATTATTCTACCAAGATGTTGGCCAGGGGATCCAAGCCCCCGCCAAATGTAAAGGCTCCTTGCCTCTAAACTGGGATACTTGCAAGAAGAGAGACGATAAGGCCCTGCTGTTGAAGACCTGACATTAACATGGGAAAGATGTATTGAGACCACACATGCAAGTGTACAGATGGTCTCTGGAATACCAGAGAGTGTTACCAAAGGCCACTAAACCAATAAGGCAAATATGGGTCTCCTTGAGTCAAGCAAGCCTCCTCCATCAGCACCAGCTACACCTCACCTGCCTGGAAATACTGTGCAGCAGAGGCAGCCATATGCCTGTGTATCCCAAATCTAATTGGCTATCAGCTCTCTCCTTGGAGGAATAACCCATGGCTGATGCCACAAGCTTACATCCTCTAATGGTTAGGAGATTTTATAAGCCACAGTAAGACCCTGTCATATTTAACAGAAAAAAAATGTAATTCATGGATTAACATACCATCCAAACATCTGTGTCTATACCAAAATAACCTACCATAAAAATTAGTACTGTTTAAATATGTATATATCTAATTGCTTGTGCTTCATTAGTAGGATCAAAAGGTTATTCTTGGACAAACTGTCAGCCCATGAAATGAAACAGCCAGAATTGACCAGAGTACAAGACAACAGCTCCAGAAAAAGTAGAGTGTTTTGCTTCTCATCCACCTGTGCCCCTTTTCTAAGCCTAGGGAACAATCTGCAGAAGAGGGGTCATGGTAGAATGTAAAGGCTGTGCTTGGGGTGAATGGTGAAACTACAGCAATGTAGTCTGGACACTCATTTGATCAACTTGATTGAACATACAAGCACTCCTGCTGGATGGTGGGACCCTTGGCCTGTGTGGGTTTGGGCACAACTGATTGCAAATTGGTTTTACATGAAGGATGCTTGTACTCATAAATTATCACTTATTGTTAAAAAATGAAAAAAAAAACTGAGAGAAAGATGCAGGACAGTTATGGCAGAATGCATGATCAGGATGGGGTGGGGTGGGGAGAAGGGAAAGGGAAATATGCCTGAACTTGAATTGGAAAATGATGTATGAAATACACAAAGCATCAATAAAAAAAGAAAATTAAAAAAATAAAATAAAATTGCAGGTGAGAGTGATGGAAAAAAATAGTAAAATAAGTAGGATTAACCTAACCAAAGACATTAAGGACTTCTACAATGAGCAACTTAACTCTTTGAAGAAAGAGACTGATGAAGACACAAGATGAGGGAAAGACTCACTGATTTGTATAAAATTGTTGTTAAAATGATCAGCTTACCAACGGCAATTTAGAGATTAAATTCAATCCAGTAAAAATCTCCATTGAATTAGTCATAAAAATAGCAAAAGCCCTAAAATTCACACGAAATTACAGAAGGTTCTGGACATACAAAGCCCTCGATAGAGAACACAATATTGAGCACAAAGAGCAATGTGAGACAGATTGCCATACCAGACCTTAACTATATTATGGAGTTATAATCATAAAAATAGCATGGTATTGGCACAAAAACTGAAAAACAGATAAGTGCAAATAGATAGAATACTCAAACATGAGTGAATGAAATTCCAGGGGAATATTTTATTTGGGAGGGAATATGGAGATTTATACATAGGGAGAGAAAGGGCAGATGCACAAACTTACACAGTGTCAAAAACTAGGTAGAAATGTATTAGTTCAAAAGCCTACTGGAAAACACACAGATTATTGTATACCTGAAAGCTATGTAACAAGAAACAGTGCCAGACAGAAGAAATCACCCTTGGTTCTGTTGGTCAGGGTACTCCAAGTGACTACCAGAATAACACATGATATTTGCACAGCTCTGGTTTGCCTCACAGAACTTGAAACAAAGTCTATTGCTGAAGATAGGGCATACCTCAAATCAAAGACTTGAAGTAACTGAGTTGGAACTGAGCTAAAGCTTCCTCCATGAAGAATAGCTCCCATAGTATCAG
Source organism: Rhizomys pruinosus (assembly GCA_009823505.1). Taxonomy (NCBI): domain Eukaryota; kingdom Metazoa; phylum Chordata; class Mammalia; order Rodentia; family Spalacidae; genus Rhizomys; species Rhizomys pruinosus. Next base: position 198,613 of record VZQC01007270.1, on the reverse strand, counting down.
AAAATACTATGCAACTGCCAAGGTAGAAAAATGATCAGTGATAAAACACACCTGTACAGTTCGTGAAACAAAATGACCAGCCCAGCAAACAATCTCTATTGATACAGCAGTGACACTTTTCTCTTGGGGGTTATCGATAGCTTTTGAATATTAAGGCCTGCCCAACTGGAGAGAACTCATGTGTGGTACTGTAAATATAGCCAAAATCCATGGCTGGAGATGTCATATATCCTAGAGATAAATCTACATTTTTCACACCCCTAGGCCAATGCACTTTCTTACTACATGCTAAATCTGCCCTTTTATTTAGTGACAAGTGTGCCTCTCTCATCAGTCATCAAAAAAGTTTACTTTGGCAACAAATGAAGACTATTACTAAGTTCCACTACTAGTCAAGTATAAGAATAAATGTCTGTGAGGTACTCACTCTAAGTGACATATCTACAAAATGCACCTGCTGTACTTAAGGCTCAGGGAACCTAGCAGAAGAGGGGCAGAAATATTAATGAATCTCTCACCTCTCATCAGTGAAGTTTCTTCATGCAACATATGGTGATTTGCTCAGAAAGCACCATGAGTAAAGTGAAGAAAATAAGAGAATGAAGAATGGTTATCCCTGAACAGGACACATATATCAAACCTCTGCTAGCAAAGGCTCGGGGAACATTCTTAAAGAGGTGTTGGAAAGATTGTAGGGATCAGAGCTGGTGAATGACAAAAATGTAGCAGACTATTCCACACAGCTACAAAATTATTCATATGAGTTTATCACAAAAGTAATAGAATTCACATGACACATACAAGTTCAAACCAGAAAAATTCCCAGCATAGAAGTGGGAAAATGTGTAAGAAGCCCCAAACTCTGTTAAGGAACTATTGGAAACCAATTGACTATATCACACTGTATGGATAGACACACAATGAAGGACATTTGGGGACACAAACTTGTCACAATAGACTTCAACATACATGACAGTGTACATGAAATCCAGTGAATTATAAGACAGATACAGATAAGTGAAGGGGATAAAAGTATGATCAAAATATTTTGTAAGAAATTCACAAATATTCAAATAAAATTATGAAAAAGAATATACAGGGAATTGGTCTGGCTCACCAGCAGACATTGTGTGATGAGAACCATGGTGAGGCCATAGAAATATAGGAGTTACCCAATGAGTCATTTGCAACCATCAAAACATAGATATACAAGGGCTGGAGAGATGGCCTAGCAGTTAAGAGCACTGACCGCTCTTACAGAGGACCCGGGTTTGATCCCCAGAACCCACGTGGCGGCTGAGAACCGACTGAAACTCCAATTCCAGGAGAGCTCCAGTTCCAGGAGAATCTGACACCCTCTTCTGACCTCTGCAGCATTGCACGACATGGGTGCACAAACCTACATGCAGACAGTACCCTCATACACATACAAAAATAAATAAAATTTAAAAAAATCAGATATACAAAGAAAGAACTATACAAAGAAAGAAAGTCTAGCTTTGATCAATATGCTCATATTTGTTAGAAAAAATATTCTATTATTGTGTTAAGCCAATGAAAAATTTTTAACACAGTAATAGATTTTGAGATCCTCTGTGTATGCATATGGGTCACCAGCCTCTTTGCCCATGTAGGGCCTTTTGTGAGTGTCAAGCTGCAGGGAAGGAGAGGGGAAAAATTCAGAGCAGCAGGTGGGCTCAGCAGATCAAAGAAAGACCTGGGAGTTGGCTTCAGAGGGCCAAGTAACTCATTTATTGCAGGAGTTCAGGGTCTTATATAGTAGCTTTTGTTGGAGTTTAGCAAGGATGGAGGTGGGACAGAAAAGGGAGTCTACCTGCACTTTTTACAATACCATTTGTTTCCCCAAGGTTGTGCTTATCTGGTGGAGGTGCCATTTGTTTCCAGAGATCAAGGTGTGCTTTTAGAAGTGGCAGGTTCAGGAATGTTACACCCTATGTTAAACTCCCTGGGGGATAAGCTGTAGGAGCCTGAATGTCCATCAGGTGAGTAGGGGCTGGCCCCACCTCCCTTCAGCCTTTGTAGGTTATCAGGGCAAAGCCAACTTGCTTACTGCTCAGCCATCATGGAATATCAGGCCCCACAATAGATAATCAGAAATTTAGGTAAAGTAATCAGAAATTTAGGTAAAAATCAGAAATTTAGGTAAAAGAGAGAATGAATGGATACATTCAGGTAATTAGAAGAACATCCAGGCAATGTTTAGAAATTAAACTTCTTAAGGCTGTATATATTCAGCTTCACCCACCCAGGTCTCAGGAAACGTTGTGGAAGAGGGGCATGTGAGGCTAGGGAGAGTATGGAGGTGAATTGTAAGAGCCAGGGATGAATGCAAGACCAAATGGAACTGAATCCTACTAGCTCCTCTGGCCCAGTTCATATGAACCTTCAGCATTGTAATCAGCATGCACAAGACACATGCAAGCTCAGCTGGACAAACACTCAGTTCAGAACTGCAAAAATGGGTAGCAGACCCCAACTTTGGCTGAGGAAAATTGGCAGCAGATGATGAAGACCTGACCTTCTTTAGAAAAGAATCACTGGATAGGCTGACTAGAGCTCAGAGGATGAGATAGCCTGAGGAGTGAGCGGGGGAGTAATTTGGCACAATGGACTCTAGCACGAATGACAGAATGTGTGAACTCCAGTTCACACTGGAGGTGGCGGGGAGGTGTAGGGGGTGGGGGAGGTGTAGGGGGGGTGGTCTGAAGGGTGCCAATGAAGAAGCAGGTATAATGGCGATTAAGATTGATGGACAATTTATGTGTGAAACATAAAAAGTTCAATAAAGGTGGGTGTGGTGGTGCATCCCTTTAATCCTAGCACTCAGGAGGGAGAGGCAGGTGGATCTTTATGAGTTCAAGGCCAGCCTGGTCCATAGAGTGAGTTCCAGAAGAGCTAGGACTATAGAAAGACCCTGTTTTGAAAAGACAAAAAAAATCAATAAAAAAGAAATATTACTATTGAATTGTGAGTCACAATAACAACTGATTTTACAAAATAGGCCTATTGGTAAAATAATGTATTTAATTTAATGCCCAATTCACAAGATGGAGTCTATACTTGATCTAGGCAGGTCACATGCCACAGAGAGAACCTGCTATTATCATTCTTTGAATTATACATAGTATTAAAGTAATACATAATTACATTTTTATAGCCATACATCATGGTGTCTCTGGACTTTCACCAGAGAAGATTCTTCTTACAGTATAGATGATAATTAACACAGAGAGCCACAACTCATTAGCATGCAAGAAATAAGGGACAGCAGATTTTTCAGACTTAAATTGGGCACAATATCACACTCTCTAATCCAAAGATCCAAAGATATCACAGGAGAGGCAGAAACAGAGTAAGAGCCAGAGGTGAATGAGTACAAAGTCTGTTATATGGACAACACAGGGTGGTTGTTCATATGAACCAATAGGACTTATGACACCATGCACAAGACCTATGCAAAACAACATCAGGCAAAAACAGTGTGGATGAGGAGGTGGGCAGGAATCTATTGGCAATTGGTAGACACTGGGAGAAGGAAAGTCAGTTTTTCTTTTCAGTGTGATATCTGGTAGGGTTCTCATCCAAGGTTATTTGGGGAACACAGACATTAAAAGATTTTAAATTATAAATATTTTGCATAAATTATTGGTAAAAATATTGCTCTAAGAAAAGTTTGGCTATCTCAACTATATAAAGAAAAAACTTATTTTCAGAAAGTGAATTGCTGTAATTCCTTGAGAAAGAAAAATTTTTCTTTGAATGATTACAATGAAAAATGAAATTGTGAACACAAGCATTGGCTGAAACAATTGTAAATAGTTATTCAAATAAGATATTTTTTCTAAGCAAAACCCTGCATAGCAGGAAGATATTCAGGAGTCTTTTATTTTCTGGAGAGACGATGTAACTAATGGTTAGAGCTGAATATGCACGGATGATTAAAAAGTAGAGTACAGAGAACTGTATCAGGTAAGTGAGGTGGTGAGGTAGAATGAGGAAGTAACTCCAAACAGAATGAAGATTATATCTATATCTATCTATCTATCTATCTATCTATCTATCTATCTATCTATCTATCTATATATATATGGAAATTTATACATATGTAAAATATATACATATAGAAAATAAATATATACATATCATAAACATATATTTATTATTTTAATGGTGAGAAAGTTGTGTCCCCTAAAAATTGTTATATTGGAATTCTAACTCCAAGGGGATTATATTAAGCAGCAGCACCTTTGGAAAGTGATGATGTCCCTAGGACACTGATAGTGTCATTTTACAAAGGTGCACCATTAATCATATAGTATAAAACATCCAGAATACAAATCTTTCTCTATGAAAGTCATGAGGTTTTCCTGCTTTTGGACTCCAAGAAGCAAGTGCTTGCTATATACAAACCACCCAGCTTATCACGTTTTTCATTATAGCAAACAAAATAGACTAAAACAGTATTGAGCTCAATTTCATATGTGCATACAATGTCAAGTCTCTATCCCATTTTTATCATTGTGTGTAAGCTATTCATTTTGATGCTATCAAAATATAGCCAAATTTGAATTTGAATATGTCCTGAATAACTATCATGTACTTTGTGGGGTGGCAAGCAGAGCTTTATTATATAGCTTTGGTTGGCTTGACATTTACTATTAGAGCAAGCTGGCCTCAACCTCACAAATCTCTATCTGGCTCTGCCTCCCAATTGGGATGATCAAAGACATGTGCTACCATATCTAGCTTAAATTTTTTATGTTTTAATTACAGGGCAGAATATGTAGTTTGGAGTGAAAAAAACAAACCTTGTTCATAGTATGTGTATCACACATATGGTGAGAGCAGCATTTTGAGGGTAGACTAGAAAGTACAATTTTAGCTGTCAGTTTGCAGTGTAGAGTGGATATTAGTCAGTAGTTTCACAGAGTTATAGGAAAGATTTGATTAAATACAAAAGTCAATTAAATGAAAACAATCATCTTCAACTGTTCCTAGTGCTATTTTCCTAAAATAGCACCTTAAAATTCTTAAATTTTATAAGCGAACAAAATCAGTGTTATAATTACTTCTTTGTGTCAGCATGCCTAGGTAACAGTACAACCACTATTCAAATGCTATTCTGAGTATTGCTGTGATTTATATCTACAGTCAGCTGCTCAAGCAAAGAAGATTGTGCTTGAAAATGTGGCTTGGCCTCCTCCAATAGATGGAATTGCCTTAAGAGAAAACTGTTTTCCCTAAGAAGAAATTCTTCCTGAAATGTATAACACCACCTCCTCTTCCCCAGTCTATATCCTGCAGGTTCTACAGACTTAAAGCTTGCTCAACTTTACCATAACCACAGAAGCCAATCTTTGCAGTAAATTCCTATCCATCAGTCAAATGAGCCCCTCCTCCTTGCTCCTAGTTCTCTTTCTATGTAGAGTGCCAACTAAGAACTGGTATTAACAATCAAACCATTAAATTCAGATAGCCATAACAAGGGATTCTGCTAGGCAAAATTAATCCTACCCATTGAGTACCATCAAGACAATCCAAATAAGAAACAGGTTTTTCTCCTTCACTTGGTTTAAGAAATCCAGTTAGCTTTCAAAAATATTCTGAACTAAGGCAAAGAAACAAATCACTATGTAATTTGGAGAGGATTGGCATTATAGAAGACATTTTCTCATCTTTTGACATTTATAAAGGTCAAAAGTTTGGAATCCTACAATTATTTTGCATTTGAAAATGATGAATCTAAAGGTAAATCAGAACTCACCCAAATAATGGCCGACATTTAGAACTAAGGATGGGATAAATGTGTTTGTGCAATTATCTAAGTTGAACTGTCCTCGTTGTAGCTCCATTCAAGCTTGGTAACTTTGAGAAAGATAGGGGTTTTGTGACTAGTGAATTCTGAAAGTCAAGAAATAAATGATGATTTTATGAACTTGAATTCCATTATAGTTTCTCTTTATTTTGCTTTGTGCCAAAATGTCAACCTAAATAACTTTGGGAAATGGAAAATTGCCTATCATAGCCAAGCAAAGTATATTTATAAAAATTAGAGGAGGAAAAAAACTAGAGAAATTCACATATGAAACTTATTTGATGCTTTGATAAATTTGAAAAATCAGTTATTCCGCCAACTAGGACACCTAAATATCTGACTGCCTTTGCTATCATAATAAAAACTATATTTTGATATATTCTGTGGAACTCTTTCCTCTGAGCCGGTTTGGCTGTGTTAGTTGTAAATAAGAGCAACTGTGGTTGTGTGAAAGTGGCCCTTACAAGATTGGGCCTATTAATATATCTTCTTAGAAACCAGGAAGGGAAGAACAAAAGGCCCTGCTCCACACTAACAATTGAGGGAGGGGCATCTCCTTCCATGGTGCAGGTGCAGATATCCCTAAATTAACCATAATTTTTATAACTAATTTCAATGAAACTCACAGGTTTTCCAAGCCAGAATTGAGAAATAAAAATATTTCTTTGGTCTTCTATTGATTCGTGCACTATCCAGAGTGAATAGACTGTGCAAATCTCTCCAATAAAAGTCACATGCAGGGCTGGAGAGATGGCCTAGCAATTAAGAGCACTGACCACTCTTACAGAGGACCAGGGTTCTATCCCCTGCACCCACATGGCATCTGAGAACCTTCTGTAACTCCAGTTCTAGGGGAATCTGACACCCTTTTCTGACCTCCACGGCATTGCATGACATGGGCACACAAACCTACCTGCAGAAGTACATTCATGCACATACAAAAATAAATAAAATTTTAATAACTGTCACATGCATCATCCTTAAAAGTACTACTGGAAGTTACTGAAATTCTAAACAAGTCTGGATTTTATGTGTATGGTTAAATGAAAGCTATTTAAATATTCAATGAAGTATCAAAAGATAGACCTTAATATTTAATGAGCCCACAGGGGTACTGTGGATATTCTCTTCATATTTACTTCCATGGCAAGCTCTGTACTCTACATCCATGATTGGAAAAGAGTCTTAAATATCATAAAACACATAAATGTACTGAAAGACAAAAACCACAGGATCATCTCAATTGATGCAGAAAAAGCCTTTGACAAAATCCAGCATTTCTTCATGCTTAAAGTCCTAAAGGGAATTGGACTGGATGGATCATTCTTCAACATAATCAAAGCCATATACTATAAACCAGCAGCCAACATCATCCTAAATGTAGAAAAGTTAGAAACATTCCCCTTAAAGGCAGGAACCCACCAAGATGCCCATCTATTGCCATTCTTCTTCAGTATAGTGCTTGAAATGCTTGCTAGGGCAAAGGCAAGAAAGGGAAATTAAAGGAAGACAAATTGGAAAAGAGGAGGTCAAGCTATCTCTTTTTGCAGACAATATGTTAGTTTAACTAAAGGATACTAAAACCTCCACCAGAAATCTCAGAGAAATGATTAAGAGTTTCAGTAAAGTGGCAGGATACAAAATTAACCTAGAAAAATCAGTAGCCTTTCTTTACACCAAAGACAGGGAACTTGAGAAGGAATATAAGGAAACCTTCACACTCACAATACCCTCAAAAACAATAACATACCTAGGAACAAACCTAACCAAAGACACTAAAGATCTCTACAACAAAAATTTTAAACCCCTGAAAAAGGAGATGGAAGAAGGAATCAGAAGATGGAAAGACGTCCCATGCTCATGGATTAGAAAAATTAATATAATAAAAATGTCCATTCTACCCAAATTAATATACAGATTCAATGCAATCCCAATTAAAATCCCCATGAATTTCTTTATAGTCTTGGGAAAAAGAAGACTGTGAATATTTATGTAAAAACAAAAGATCCTGAATACCAAAACAACCCTGAGCTAAAAGAGCAATACAGAGGGCAGGGGGAGAGTCACTATACCAGACATGAAACTATATTACATGGCTATAATCATAAAAACAGACTGATACTGGCACAAAAACAGACTTGTAGACCAATGGAACAAAACTGAAGATCCGAACTTGAACACATACAATTTCAGCCACCTCATATTTGACAAAGGGGCCAAGAAGACTCAATGGAGGAAAGACAGCATCCTCAGCAAATGGTGTTGGCAAAACTGGATCACCACCTGTAGAAAAATAAAATTAAACCCCTACTTCTCACCCTGTACAAAAGTCAACTCCAAATGAATCGTAGACCTCAACATGAAACCCAAAACTCTGAAGGTCATAGAAGAAAATGCTGGCAGCAACCTACAAGACATAGGAATAAGAGAATACATTCTAAATCAGACAGCAGCTGCACATGGACGTCATGAACTTTGCAGGTAAATGGATGGAAATAGAAGGTATTATGCTAAGTGAAGTAACACAGTCCCAGAAAAACAGACAACAAATAGAGCAAATAGTGTCCCTCATTTGTGGATGCTAGCACCAAGTACATAGTTATAAGGCAAACTGTGCAGGACAGTTATGGCAGAATGCATGATCTGGGATGGGGTGGGGGTGGGGGGGAGGGAAAGGGAAATAAGCCTGAACTGAATTGGAAAAAATGTATGAAATGCACAAAGCATCAATAAAAATTAATTAAAAAAAATAAGGCAAACTGTGCAATGTTAATATTATATTCTTCTTTATCTGAAAACAACTGTGCTCTTATAATGTGAGTCACTTAACAGGCTCTACAATTAACCTACCGCTTATTTTCTGACTTTGTAATCTTGGTATATGGGTGGAAGTTATGTAGGCATATTTTAGACTAATACAAAATTAAAAGGGAAAAATGTGAATCCTGAACTATGATTGGAAATAACACACAGTGTTTTTTTCAGATGACAAAATTTTTGAATAGGATATATACACATGATATATATATATATGATATATATATGATATATATATATATATCCTATGTGTGTGTGTGTGCATGCATGTGTGTGCATGCATGTGTGTGTGTGTGTGTATGTTGGGGTGATACAAATTGGAGAGAACAACAACAACAAAATAACTGGGACAATGAACCGACTGAAACAGTAAACATTTCCCCAAAACAATAATCCTCTGCTTTGAAAAACTTTAAAAAGTCTCAGAAAAAGATACAAGACATATATTGCAGAATACATGACCTCAGGTGGGGTGGGATGGGGGGCATGGAAAGGGAAATGTGTCTAAATGATGTATGAAATGCACAAAACTTCAATAAAACTATTTAAAAAAGAATATTTTCTCTTTTATTGTTTCCCATGAAAATATTTTGTAAAAACTCTTAGCAATAAAAAGGAAGGTGGCACTTTTACATAACACATAAAGATACCCATATATGTGCCATGTATTCTGAACATACTGTCTCATATACCCACCCGTCTACATTTATACAGTTATCCCTCAGTATGTGTGAGAGAATGGTTTAAGGTATTGCTACATACAAAATCTGTAAATGATCAAGTTTCCTATAGACTGTAAAATGAGCTTTATTTTGAAATTTTGTATACATCCTATGGACATTAAATAATTTCTAGGTTTCTTATAATACTCCATGAAATATAAGTGTCCTCTGTACAAATGTTATATTCTATTGTTCTCTAACAATGATAGCAATGGCTATGTTCATGATTGGTAAGGATGTAATTGTTCTACATATTTTTTTTAGTAGTAGCAGGCTGAAACTGTGGATACTAAAGCATAGGTCTGTTTATATTTGGGGAATTCTAGTCCAAACAGTTTAACTGAAAATAAATAGTACTCATAAAAGCTATAAACATGAACCTGCAAAACACAGAGCTATGACCTTCTCAGTTTATTGATAATTCCCCAAATAGTAAGAGAGTATCATGGTTTGGTAAAACAATTATTAATTTTGTAAAAGCTACATTTAAAGGCCAAATAGAAAACAGCAGCAATAAAACTTTACAACAATGACAGGAATAAACAATCTGAAGAATATTTTATGTTAAATTAATTTAATCATCAATATCACTTGAATAAAAAAGGTCACTGTTTGACTTGATATTTCAACTCTAATTTGTGCATTTGTACTAAAACAATGTAAATAGGAACTCTGTGGAATATCTTGACTTTAAATGCCAGCTATAAGCACTGACAATTTACATATTCATCTATAAATCTGAATCATGTTTTAAGAATGTGGAAGACAAAATTTATTCCCATAATGGGACCATTTAGCAATGTAATGCTGAGTGAGTGATGAAAATATCTATCTCTCAAGATTTTCAATTCTGTTGTATATATTGGGCAATATACCTCCTATGTTGTAAGGGTTTAGAATTATACACAAATAACACATCATTGTTTTAGTTGTGCACACTGATAAAAATTTGTAACAAAATATTCTTGGGGACTTAATTTAGGTAGATTGATTTTGAATGAGTGAAACATGTTACTAATTTAGAAACAGTAAATCACAGTGTTATTTTATTGATCAAAGGACAGAGTATACCAGGGTAAGAATAAAATGTGCACAGATGTGAAGAAGCAAAGTAAATCTCGTAGGGTTTTGAATAACTTATTAACAATGATGTTAATATATGTACAAATGTCCAGTATGTTTTATAATTTTATAATATTTATTGCTTTAGCTAAGAAAAATGTAATTATAACAACATAATTGGTCAGTGTGGTGGTTTGAATGAGAGTGTCCCCTATAGACTTTAAGCATTCAGACATTTTGTCTCCAGTTGGTAGCACTGTTCTGGGAGGTCTTAGAAGGTGTGATTGTGGTGGAGGAAGTACATCATTGGGGGCGGGCTTAGTGAGTTCAACAAGCCTTGCAGACTCCAGTCTCTCTCTCTCTCTCTCTCTCTCTCTCTCTCTCTCTCTCTCTCTCTCTCTCTCTCTCTCTCTCTCTCTCTCTCTCCCCCCTCTCTTCTCCTCTNATGCAAACTCAGCTGGACAAACACTCAGTTCAGAACTGCACAAATGGGTAGCAGACCCCACTTTGGCTGAGGAAAATTGGCAGCAGATGATGAGACACTGACCTTCTTTAGAAAAGAATCACTGGATGCTGACTAGAGCTCAGAGGATGAGATAGCCTGAGGAGTGAGGGGGGAGTAATTTGGCACCATGGACTCTAAGCCGAATGACAGAATGTGTGAACCCAGTTCACACTGGAGGTGGCGGGAGTGTGGGGGTGGGGGAGGTGTGGGGGGGTGGTCTGAAGGGTGGCCAATGAAGAAGCAGGTATAATGGCGATTAAGATTGATGGACAATTTATGTGTGAAACATAAAAAGTTCATAAAGGTGGGTGTGTGGTGCATCCCTTTAATCCTAGCACTCAGGAGGAGACAGCGGGATCTTTGAGTTCAAGGCCAGCCTGGTCCCATAGAGTGAGTTCCAGAAGAGCTAGGACTATAGAAAGACCCGTTTTGAAAAGACAAAAAATCAATCAAAAAAGAAATATTACTATTGAATTGTGAGTCACAATAACAACTGATTTTACAAAATAGGCCTATTGGTAAAATAATGTATTTAATTTAAATGCCCAATTCACAAGATGGAGTCTATACTTGATCTAGGCAGGTCACATGCCACAGAGAGAACCTGCTATTATCATTCTTTGAATTATACATAGTATTAAAGTAATACATAATTACATTTTTATAGCCATACATCATGTTTCTCTGGACTTTCACCAGAGAAGATTCTTCTCTACAGTATAGATGATAATTAACACAGAGAGCCACAACTCATTAGCATGCAAGAAATAAGGGACAGCAGATTTTTCAGACTTAAATTGGGCACAATATCACACTCTCTAATCCAAAGATCCAAAGATATCACAGGAGAGGCAGAGAAGCAGAGTAAGAGCCAGAGGTGAATGGTACAAAGTCTGTTATATGGACAACACAGGGGGTTTGTTCATATGAACCAATAGGACTTATGACACATGCACAAGACCTATGCAAAACAACATCAGGCAAAAACAGTGTGGATGAGGAGGTGGGCAGGAATCTATTGGCAATTGGTAGACACTGGGAGAAGGAAGTCAGTTTTCTTTTCAGTGTGATATCTGGTAGGGTTCTCATCCAAGGTTATTTGGGGAACACAGACATTAAAAGATTTTAAATTATAAATATTTTGCATAAATTATTGGTAAAAATATTGCTCTAAGAAAAGTTTGGCTAATCTCAAACTATATAAAGAAAAAACTTATTTTCAGAAAGTGAATTGCTGTAATTCCTTGAGAAAGAAAAATTTTTCTTTGAATGATTACAATGAAAAATGAAATTGTGAACACAAGCATTGGCTGAAACAATTGTAAATAGTTATTCAAATAAGATATTTTTTCTAAGCAAAACCCTGCATAGCAGGAAGATATTCAGGAGTCTTTTATTTTCTGGAGAGACGATGTAACTAATGGTTAGAGCTGAATATGCACGGATGATTAAAAAGTAGAGTACAGAGAACTGTATCAGGTAAGTGAGGTGGTGAGGTAGAATGAGGAAGTAACTCCAAACAGAATGAAGATTATACTATATCTATCTATCTAGTCCTATCTATCTATCTGTCTATCTATCTATCTTATCTATATATCTATGGAAATTTATACTTGTGTAAAATATATCATATAGAAAATAAATATATCATATCATAAACATATATTTATTTTTAATGGTGAGAAAGTGTGTGTCCCCTAAAACATTGTTATATTGAATTCTAACTCCAAGGGGATTATATTAAGCAGCAGCACCTTTGGAAAGTGATGATGTCCCTAGGACACTGATAGTGTCATTTTACAAAGGTGCACCATTAATCATATAGTATAAAACATCCAGAATACAAATCTTTCTCTATGAAAGTCATGAGGTTTTCCTGCTTTTGGACTCCAAGAAGCAAGTGCTTGCTATATACAAACCACCCAGCTTATCACGTTTTTCATTATAGCAAACAAAATAGACTAAAACAGTATTGAGCTCAATTTCATATGTGCATACAATGTCAAGTCTCTATCCCATTTTTATCATTGTGTGTAAGCTATTCATTTTGATGCTATCAAAATATAGCCAAATTTGAATTTGAATATGTCCTGAATAACTATCATGTACTTTGTGGGGTGGCAAGCAGAGCTTTATTATATAGCTTTGGTTGGCTTGACATTTACTATTAGAGCAAGCTGGCCTCAACCTCACAATCTCTATCTGGCTGCCTCCCAATTGGGATGATCAAAGACATGTGCTACCATATCTAGCTTAAATTTTTTATGTTTTAATTACAGGGCAGAATATGTAGTTTGGAGTGAAAAAAAACAAACCTTGTTCATAGTATGTGTATCACACATATGGTGAGAGCAGCATTTTGAGGGTAGACTAGAAAGTACAATTTTAGCTGTCAGTTTGCAGTGTAGAGTGGATATTAGTCAGTAGTTTCACAGAGTTATAGGAAAGATTTGATTAAATACAAAAGTCAATTAAATGAAAACAATCATCTTCAACTGTTCCTAGTGCTATTTTCCTAAAATAGCACCTTAAAATTCTTAAATTTTATAAGCGAACAAAATCAGTGTTATAATTACTTCTTTGTGTCAGCATGCCTAGGTAACAGTACAACCACTATTCAAATGCTATTCTGAGTATTGCTGTGATTTATATCTACAGTCAGCTGCTCAAGCAAAGAAGATTGTGCTTGAAAATGTGGCTTGGCCTCCTCCAATAGATGGAATTGCCTTAAGAGAAAACTGTTTTCCCTAAGAAGAAATTCTTCCTGAAATGTATAACACCACCTCCTCTTCCCCAGTCTATAGCCTGCAGGTTCTACAGACTTAAAGCTTGCTCAACTTTACCATAACCACAGAAGCCAATCTTTGCAGTAAATCCCTATCCATCAGTCAAATGAGCCCCTCCTCCTTGCTCCTAGTTCTCTTTCTATGTAGAGTGCCAACTAAGAACTGGTATTAACAATCAAACCATTAAATTCAGATAGCCATAACAAGGGATTCTGCTAGGCAAAATTAATCCTACCCATTGAGTACCATCAAGACAATCCAAATAAGAAACAGGTTTTTCTCCTTCACTTGGTTTAAGAAATCCAGTTAGCTTTCAAAAATATTCTGAACTAAGGCAAAGAAACAAATCACTATGTAATTTGGAGAGGATTGGCATTATAGAAGACATTTTCTCATCTTTTGACATTTATAAAGGTCAAAAGTTTGGAATCCTACAATTATTTTGCATTTGAAAATGATGAATCTAAAGGTAAATCAGAACTCACCCAAATAATGGCCGACATTTAGAACTAAGGATGGGATAAATGTGTTTGTGCAATTATCTAAGTTGAACTGTCCTCGTTGTAGCTCCATTCAAGCTTGGTAACTTTGAGAAAGATAGGGGTTTTGTGACTAGTGAATTCTGAAAGTCAATAAATAAATGATGATTTTATGAACTTGAATTCCATTATAGTTTCTCTTTATTTTGCTTTGTGCCAAAATGTCAACCTAAATAACTTTGGGAAATGGAAAATTGCCTATCATAGCCAAGCAAAGTATATTTATAAAAATTAGAGGAGGAAAAAAACTAGAGAAATTCACATATGAAACTTATTTGATGCTTTGATAAATTTGAAAAATCAGTTATTCCGCCAACTAGGACACCTAAATATCTGACTGCCTTTGCTATCATAATAAAAACTATATTTTGATATATTCTGTGGAACTCTTTCCTCTGAGCCGGTTTGGCTGTGTTAGTTGTAAATAAGAGCAACTGTGGTTGTGTGAAAGTGGCCCTTACAAGATTGGGCCTATTAATATATCTTCTTAGAAACCAGGAAGGGAAGAACAAAAGGCCCTGCTCCACACTAACAATTGAGGGAGGGGCATCTCCTCCATGGTGCAGGTGCAGATTATCCCTAAATTAACCATAATTTTTATAACTAATTTCAATGAAACTCACAGGTTTTCCAAGCCAGAATTGAGAAATAAAATATTTCTTTGGTTTCTTCTATTGATTCGTGCACTATCCAGAGTGAATAGACTGTGCAAATCTCTCCAATAAAAGCACATCATGCGGCGGTGGAGAGATGGCCTATAGCAATTAAGAGCACTGACCACTCTTACAGAGGACCAGGGTTCTATCCCCTGCACCCACAATGGCATTGAGAACCTTCTGTAAAACTCCGGTTGTAGGGGAATCTGACACCTTTTATGACCTCCACGGCATTGCCATGACATGGGCACACAAACCTACCTGCAGAAGTACATCATTGCACATACAAAAATAAAAAAATTTTAAAACTTGTCACATGCATCATCCTTAAAAGTACTACTGGAAGTTACTGAAATTCTAAACAAGTCTGGATTTTATGTGTATGGTTAAATGAAAGCTATTTAAATATTCAATGAAGTATCAAAAGATAGACCTTAATATTTAATGAGCCCACAGGGGTACTGTGGATATTCTCTTCATATTTACTTCCATGGCAAGCTCTGTACTCTACATCCATGATTGGAAAAGAGTCTTAAATATCATAAAAACACATAAATGTACTGAAAGACAAAAACCACAGGATCATCTCAATTGATGCAGAAAAAGCCTTTGACAAAATCAGCCTTTCTTCATGCTTAAAGTCCTAAAGGGAATTGGACTGGATGGATCATTCTTCAACATAATCAAAGCCCATATACTATAAACCAGCAGCCAACATCATCCTAAATGTAGAAAAGTTAGAAACATTCCCCTTAAAGGCAGGAACCACCAAGATGCCCATCTATTGCCATTCTTCTTCTGTATAGTGCTTGAAATGCTTGCTAGGGCAAAGGCAAGAAAGGGAAATTAAAGGAAGACAAATTGGAAAAAGAGGAGGTCAAGCTATCTCTTTTTGCAGACAATATGTTAGTTTAACTAAGGATACTAAAACCTCCACAGTAAATTCTAGAAATGATTAGAGTTTCAGTAAAAGTGGCAGGATACAAATTAACCTAGAAAAATCAGTTAGCCTTTCTTTACACAAAGAACAAGGACTTGAGAAGGATATAAGGAAACCTTCCATCACTAATACCCTCAAAAAACAATAACATACCTAGGAACAAACCTAACCAAAGACACTAAAGATCTCTACAACAAAAAATTTTAAACCCCTGAAAAGGAGATGGAAGAAGGGATCAGAAGATGGAAAGACGTCCCATGCTCATGGCATTAGAAAATATAATATAATAAAAATGTCCATTCTACCCAAATTAATATACAGATTCAATGCAATCCCAATTAAAATCCCCAATGATTTCTTTATAGCTTGGAAAAGAAGACTGTGAATATTTATGTAAAAACAAAAGATCCAGAATACCAAACCAACCCTGAGCTAAAAGAGCAATACAGTGGCAGGGGAGAGTCCCTATACAAGACATGAAAGCTATATTACATGGCTATAATCATAAAAACAGACTGATACTGGCACAAAACAAGACTTGTAGACCAATGGAACAAAATGAAGATCCGAACTTGAACACATACATTTTCAGCCACCTCATATTTGAAAAGGGGCCAAGAAGACTCAATGGAGGAAAGACAGCTCCTCAGCAAATGGTGTTGGCAAAACTGGATCACCACCTGTAGAAAAAATAAAATTAAACCCTACTTCTCACCCTGTACAAAAGTCAACTCCAAATGAATCGTAGACCTCAACATGAAACCCAAAACTCTGAAGGTCATAGAAGAAAATGCTGGCAGCAAACTACAAGACATAGGAATAAGAGAATACATTCTAAATCAGACAGCAGCTGCACATGACGTCATGAACTTTGCAGGTAAATGGATGGAATAGGAAGGTTATTATGCTAAGTGAAGTAACACAAGTCCCAGAGAACCGACACAACAAATAGAGCAAATTGTCCTCATTTGTGGATTGCTAGCACCAAGTACAATAGTTATAAGGCAAACTGTGCAGGACAGTTTGGCAGAATGCATGATCTGGGATGGGGTGGGGGTGGGGGGGAGGGAAAGGGAATAAGCCATGAACTGAATTGGAAAAAAAATGTGTGAAATGCACAAAGCATCAATAAAAATTAATTAAAAATAGGCAAACTGGCAATGTTAATTTATATTCTTCTTTATCTGAAAACAACTGTGCTCTTATAATGGGTCACTTAACAGGCTCCTACAATTAACCTAACGCTTATTTTCTGACTTTGTAATCTTAGTATATGGGTGGAAGTTATGTGGCATATTTTAGACTAATACAAAATTAAAAGGTAAAAATGTGAATCCTGAAATATGATTGGAAATAACACACAGTGTTTTTTTTCAGATGACAAAATTTTTTGAATAGGATATATACATATATATATATTATATTGATATATATTGTATATAGATATTATATTCCAATGTGGTGTGTGTGCATGCGTGTGTTGCATGCATGTGTGTGTGTGTGTGTGTGTTGGGGTGATACAAATTGGAGAGAACAACAACAACAAAATAATGGCACAATGAACCGACTGACTGAACAGTATAACATTTCCCCAAAACAATAATCCTCTGCTTTGAAAAACTTTAAAAAGTCTCAGAAAAGATACAAGACATATATTGCAGAATACATGACCTCAGGTGGGGTGGGATGGGGGGCATGGAAAGGGAATGTGTCTAAATTGCAATGTGTATGAAATGTCACAAAACTTCAATAAAACATTTTAAAAAAAGAATATTTTCTCTTTTTGAAGGCCCAAGAAAATATTTTGTAAAAACTCTTAGCAATAAAAAGGAAGGTGGCACTTTTACATAACACATAAAGATACCCATATATGTGCCATGTATTCTGAACATACTGTCTCATATACCCACCCGTCTACATTTATACAGTTATCCCTCAGTATGTGTGAGAGAATGGTTTAAGGTATTGCTACATACAAAATCTGTAAATGATCAAGTTTCCTATAGACTGTAAAATGAGCTTTATTTTGAAATTTTGTATACATCCTATGGACATTAAATAATTTCTAGGTTTCTTATAATACTCCATGAAATATAAGTGTCCTCTGTACAAATGTTATATTCTATTGTTCTCTAACAATGATAGCAATGGCTATGTTCATGATTGGTAAGGATGTAATTGTTCTACATATTTTTTTTAGTAGTAGCAGGCTGAAACTGTGGATACTAAAGCATAGGTCTGTTTATATTTGGGGAATTCTAGTCCAAACAGTTTAACTGAAAATAAATAGTACTCATAAAAGCTATAAACATGAACCTGCAAAACACAGAGCTATGACCTTCTCAGTTTATTGATAATTCCCCAAATAGTAAGAGAGTATCATGGTTTGGTAAAACAATTATTAATTTTGTAAAAGCTACATTTAAAGGCCAAATAGAAAACAGCAGCAATAAAACTTTACAACAATGACAGGAATAAACAATCTGAAGAATATTTTATGTTAAATTAATTTAATCATCAATATCACTTGAATAAAAAAGGTCACTGTTTGACTTGATATTTCAACTCTAATTTGTGCATTTGTACTAAAACAATGTAAATAGGAACTCTGTGGAATATCTTTGACTTTAAATGCCAGCTATAAGCACTGACAATTTACATATTCATCTATAAATCTGAATCATGTTTTAAGAATGTGGAAGACAAAATTTATTCCCATAATGGGACCATTTAGCAATGTAATGCTGGTGAGTGATGAAAATATCTATGCTCTCAAGATTTTCAATTCTGTTGTATATATTGGGCAATATACCTCCTATGTTGTAAGGGTTTAGAATTATACACAAATAACACATCATTGTTTTAGTTGTGCACACTGATAAAAATTTGTAACAAAATATTCTTGGGGACTTAATTTAGGTAGATTGATTTTGAATGAGTGAAACATGTTACTAATTTAGAAACAGTAAATCACAGTGTTATTTTATTGATCAAAGGACAGAGTATACCAGGGTAAGAATAAAATGTGCACAGATGTGAAGAAGCAAAGTAAATCTCGTAGGGTTTTGAATAACTTATTAACAATGATGTTAATATATGTACAAATGTCCAGTATGTTTTTATAATTTTATAATATTTATTGCTTTAGCAGAAAAATGTATTAATAACAACATAATTGGTCAGTGTGGTGTGTGTTTGAATGAGAGTGTCCCCTATAGACTTTAAGCATTCAGACATTTTGCTCCAGTTGGAGAAGCCTGTTCTGGAGGTCTTAGAAGGTGTGATTGTAAATAAGGTCATTGGGGCGGGCTTAGTGAGTTCAAAAAGCCTTGCAGACTCCAGTCTCTCTCTCTCTCTCTCTCTCTCTCTCTCTCTCTCTCTCTCTCTCTCTCTCTCTCTTTCTCTCTGTCTCTCTCACTCTCCTCCCTATGCTCATCTGAGATGTGAATTTAGGCTTTCTGCTCCAGCCCCAGCCACCATGCCTCCCGCCACATTGGACTCTAATTCCCTGGAATCATCATTTGTAAGCTCAAATAAACTCTTCCTTTTATAAGTTCCCTTGGTCATTGTGGTTTTATCAGTCAGCATATGTATGTTCATTCACTCAGATATCAAAATAAGAATATAAATTATGTTTTGGTGATATTAAAAACATTAAGTATAAAATGGCACATACAACTAGCTACTTAAAACATTTTTTAAGTAATTAATAAGTTACAGGTGGAGAAACAGTAACTATTGATTATGGGGACATGATATTGGTGCTTTTACATTCCATGTTATAAAGTCATTTACAGTATATATTGTAGAAAGGAAACTCTAAGCAAGCATTGCAAATAACAGCAGATACATACTGAGAATGGTTTGCTTGTTCTGAGACAGTCCCCAGTGCAGACGGCTGCAAGAAGGATGAAAAACTGAGATAGAGGAGAATAACCAAAGTCTGCATCCTTGGGAGTGTTGAAACATATCTGCATGAACAGGCAGCAATGAGGAAAAAGAGCTGGAAATGAAACAGAGAGACATGAAACCAGGAATCTCAAAGGAAACAGGGAAGCCTGAGTTTTTAACTTTATTAACACCCCACACCAAATCTGTAAGATCTTCTGGGTGAAAACTCAATAGTTATATGTTTTTTATCCTTAGAATGTTGCTGCACCAGTTTCTTAGAGCAACATTTACAGATTCAACTACTCTTAAGGCAACATTTACAGATTCAACTACAGTCTCTACAAATTGGCATTGGTATTGGCAGGCAAAAGGGACTCTTATTTTAGTTTAGTCGGATTTTTAAAACATTAAATGGTAATGAATGGCACAGGTGTTGCAAATTAAAGAAGTAAATGATTAGCATACAGGGGAAATTCACGTACACAAAATTAACTAAAAGCCAGTCATCTTAAAGAGAATAAAATGAGGAAAGTACTAACAAAAAAACATAGAGAAAGAGAAAATAATATATAGCATTAAAATATGAAGCAGTTGTGACTTTATATTTGAGGTTGATTAAGAAATTGCAGGAGAAAAAAGAAGTTATAAGGACATGTGTGTAAACTCAACATTTGTAAAATAAGAATGCAATGAAAATTTTATGAAAAATATTTTAATTATATTGGTAAAACTAAGATATTTTAAAATATGAAAACTAAAAATCTGAAAAATATATGATCATGGGATGATAGTGCAATTGGCCAGTAGAGTTGGCTTATTTAGAATTTATTCAAGCATTCTTTAAAGTCATTTTAAATTACTTCATCAAGCATAAATATTTGCAAATAATGAAAGCTTATTATTTTTTATGTTTTAATATTTTATTATATTTATTTTATGTGTATGAGTGAATTGACTACATGTTATTAAATGCCTTCAGAGGTCAGAAAATGGCATTGGTTCTCCTCAAACTATATAGTTGGGAATGGTTGTTAGCCACATTGTGGTTGCTGGGAACTGAACAGAGATCCTCTGCAAGGGCAGCCAGTGTTCTTAACCAGTGAGCCATCCACTAGTCCCAAATCATTTAAGTGTATTTTATATAACTGGCATAGCATCATAAGAACTGTGAAAAGGATTATTCTCTATTCAGAACCAAATATAATACTAAAGTCTCCTTAAGCTATGCACTTAAGCAAAATATACTAATACAGGATAGCTCTGATATCAGCAATGGATTATTCTACCAAGGAGATGTTGGCCAGGGGATCCAAGCCCCTCCCCCCCAAAAGGTAAATGCTTCTTGCCTGTAAACTGGGATACCTGCAAGAAGAGAGGCGATAAGGCCCTGCTGTCGAAGACCTGATGTAAGCATGGGAAAGATGTATTGAGACCGCACTTGCAAGTATACAGTTGGTCTCTGGAATACCAAAGAGTGTTACCAAAGGCCATTAAATCAATAAAGCAAATATAGGTCTCCTTGAGTCAAGCAAGACTCCTCCGTCAGCACCAGCTACACCTCACCTGCCTGGAAAAACTGTGCAGCAGTGGAAGTCATTTGCCTGTATATCCCAAATCTAATTGGCTATTAGCTCTCTCCTTGGAGGAATAACCCACAGCTGATGTCACAAGCTTACATTCTCTAGTGATTAGGTGATATTATAAGCCACAGTAAGATCCTGGCATATTTTACAGAAAAAACGTAATTCATGGATTAACATACCATCCAAGCATCTGTGTCTATACCAAAGTAACCTCCCATAACAATTAATACTGTTTAAATACCTATATATCTAATTGCTTGTACTTCATTAGTAGGATTGAAAGGTTATTCCCGGACAAACTGTCAGCCCATGAAAGAAAACAGCCAGAATTGACCAGAGTCCAAGACAACAGCTCCAGAGAAAGTAGACTGTTTTGCTTCTAACCCACATGTGCCCCATTTCAAAGCCCAAGGAACAAACTGCAGAGAGGGGGCGGAGACGATAGAATGTAAGGGCTGTGACTGGGGTGAATGGTGAAACTACAGCAATATAGTCTGGACACTCATTGGATCAACTTGATTGAACATACAAGCCCCCCTCAGCTGAATGGTGGGACCCTTGGGCTATGTGGGTTTGGGCACAACTGCTTGCAAATTGGTTTTACATGAAGGATGCTTGTACTCATAAATTATTACTTATTGTTAAAAAATGAAAAAAAAGAAGTAATAGAAAAAATGGCATAGCATAACATTATTATAAAAACCTTAAATACCTTATATCTAATTGCTTGTGCTTCATTAGTAGATCGAAAGGTTACCCTGAACAACTGTCGCCCATGAAAGGAAACAGCCAGAATTGACCAGGATCCACAGTCAACAGCTCCAAGAGAGGAGGCACAGTTTAACTTCTTCATCCACTGTGCCCCTTTTCTAAGCCGGGAACAATCTGCGGAAGAGGGGCGTGGTAGAATGTAAAGGCTGCGTTGGGGTGAATGGTGAAACTACAGCGATGTAGCTGGACACTCATTTGATCAACTTGATTGAACAAACAACCTGTCCACCCCCCACTGGATGGTGGGACTGTGGGGGTTTGGGCACAACAGCCTGCAGATTTGTTTGACGAGGGATGCTTTGTACTCATGGATTATCACTTATAGCTAAAAATTGAAAAAAAAAAAAAAACCCTGAAAGATGCAGGACAGGTTTATGGCAGAATAATGATCTGAGGATGGGTGGGGGTTGGGGAAGGGAAAGGGAAATTGCCGGACTGAATGGAAAAAATGTACGAAAGCACCAAAAAGCAATCAATAAAAAATTAAATAAATAAATAAATAAATACCTAACAATAGGGCTGGGAGAGATGCCTAGCGGTTAAGATTGGCCGACCGCTCTGCAGAGGACCAGGTTCGATCCCAGCACCCACATGGTGGCCTGAATCCTCTGAAACTCCTATTCCAGGAAACTCCAGTTCCAGGGGAATCTGACACCCTCTCTGACCTCTGCGGCATTGCACAACACGGTGCACAAACCTGCATGCAACAGTACATTCAACACATACCGAAAATAAATAAAATTTAAAAAAAACTAACAATAATAAGCAATATCTCTTAAGCCAACTCATGATTCATCCCAACACACAGAGCTACCATCTGACAAACTGAAAACTCACAACAAAGTAGAAATTAATGCCATGTTTGGGAAGAAATATTCATTAAGGGCAAAAAGGGAGAAAAAGGAATTTTTTTTAATCCTTACATATGATGAGAAATATGTATAGATTAATTATGGAAGACATAACACCACACAAAACCATATTATATAATATATATATTATATATATATATATATATCACTCATGATTTATTTATAATAATGATTTTTAAATATATATATGTCCTGTATGTCATTTTCAATTCAGCAATGTCATTGATTTTGTCAACGTATCTCCTTTTCTAGAAATTTTTCCACATATAGAGGCTGTAAAGGGACTGAGTACTAATTTCAAGGTGCATTCTACAATTACTTGGGATCATTAGAAACAGAACTACTTTGACCTTACCCTAGACTTTCAGTCAGAATCTTTGCAAATCAGACCTAAGTACCTTTTATATTTATTTGAAACAAAAGTGCTTACATAAATTACCTTTATTTATCTCATATTTTCTTGAGAAATAAAATGTCTTCATTTTATAAGTAAAGATTTTACTAGTTTGAGTCCCTGTTGCTGTGATAAATGCCCTAACTAAAAGCCACTTGGAAGAAAAGTTTTAATTGTTTAATTCCAAGGCACAATACATTATTGAGAGATGTCAAGGAAGGAACTAGGGCAGAATCTACAGCAGAAACCTTGGAAGAACCATGCTGACAGACATGCAGACATGCTCCCTGGCTTGCTCTTGCTAGCTTTTTTTTTTTTTTTTTTTTTTTTTTTTTTTTTTTTTTTTTTTTTTTTTTTTTTTCGTTTTGAGACAGAGTCTCCCTGTAGCTCTGGCTGTCCGGGAGCTCACCCTGTAGACCAGGCTGGCCTCGAACTCACAGAGATCTGCCTGCCTCTGCCTCCCAAGTGCTAGGATTAAAGGCGCGCGACATCAAGCCCGGCAACTGCTAGCTAGCTTTCTTATACACCTCCACACTCCTGTGGGGGATGATTCCTCCCACAACCAGCTGGGCCCTTACGTCAATCTACAATTAAGAAAGTTCCTAACAGACAGTCCTACTAGCCAACCTGATTGAGGAAATTCTTTTTAAAAACTATTTTAATTATTTTTATTTTCTGTTTATAAGTGTATTGTCAGCATATATGTAAGTACACCCATGACTTGCAATCACTACATGGGTCAGAAGAGGGCATCAGATAACTCTGGATCTGGAGTTACTGGATGGTTGTTAGCCACCATGTGGGTATTGGGAATCAAAGCCAGGTCCTCGGCAAACGCAGCCAGTGCTCTTAACCACTGCACCATCTCTCTATTCCCTGATTGAGGAAATTCTTTAGTTGAGGTTCTCCCTCTCAGGTGGCTTTGGGTTGTATTAAACTGAATAAAAACCAACTAGTGCAGCCCACCCCTTGTAAACTTCACATAGGACACATCCCTTTAAACCACAGCTTTTTCCTTTTTTAGTTATAGGATCTCATAGTGTATCATGGTATGAATTACAGAACAACTTAAAACCCCACACTATTTGAAAATTCTAATGCTTTCAAAGTTCAATGTCTCTTTAAAATTCTAGTGCTTCAGCTATAGACTCCTATAAGTTATAAAAAGCTACATTCTTTCTTATTGAATGAGGGAAAAACCAAGAGACAGCTACAATCTGATCAAAACAAAAGCAAAACCCAATAGTAGAAAGGTCTCAGTGACCAACCCTGGGACTCACTCAGCATCTTCTGGTCCCCAAAGGTGACCTGCAGCTATCCAGCTTTGCTCTCCACAGCACACAGACTGCCTGAAAGGGTCAGGTTGGCTCTACTCCACTCTTGCTCTGTCCTTGCCAGACATCCCACAGTCCTGGCATCGCTGATATTCTGGAGCTTCCACTACAACTGATTTTGCACCTTTTCCAGTGGCCTCTCCTGCCCTCTTTTTCTTGAAATGCTGCACTGCTACATGGTGCCAAGTCTCAGCTAGGCTCCAACGCACCTTCGACCCAATCCTGTGGTCTCCACTGCAGCTGAGGCTTTACCCTCACTATGGCCCCCCAGGGTCTCTCTACAGGAATTCCACCCTTGCCACACAGGACCACGCCTCAGCTACTGTCTATTATTCCTAAAGCATGCAGGAGACTAATTACTTGCTGAATTCCAGTAGCATGTGTAGCCTTGCTCCCCCACTCCAGTACCAACTGACCAATATTTTGTGTGGTCATTCTCTGGCCGGTGATTGGTTCACACCCTACCCAGGGTAAGTTCAATGGAGCAGAAATCACTCCAGGAACTTGGTCAGAAGGGGAAAGTCAAAGTTTCTTTTTTATTTTTTTTCCAGGTACCGCTTATATAGATGTCTTCTACCAATCAGTGTAAAGAGCATCAAAGTACAACCAATCACTGTAAAGGTTAGGGGGTGTAGCTAATCACAGTGTGTTGGGGGGGTCAGCTTGATGCTAGTACCAGGAAATATGCACTACTGAGCCTTTTAATTAGAGCGTGGAGGCAGCATGAGGAATGAGCAATGTGGCTTCCTAATTACAGTGGGGGGGCGTGACTCTGGTGCCAGGAAACCCTGCTAAGAGGCCTCCTAATTACAGTGCAAGGTCTGGGCGATGCAGGTGCCAAGAAATGCTCTATGAGGCCTTCTACTCGGGGCCAGAATTGGCCTACCTTCTCTGTCGCTGTAAAGCACGAAAGTTTCCCTACCAGAGGATTTTAATCTGAAATATTTGCACAGAAATGTTCTAATAGAGTTCTTACTTCACTCTGAAACTTCATAAGCCAATACTCCATTGTCAGCATCTCTCAACAAGCTTATCTTCCAAGGTCCCACAGAAAAGCTCATTATACTCTAAGCACTCAACCACTTTTCCAGCTCAAAGTTCCAAAGACTTCCATAATCCTCCCAAAGAACAATATGACTAGGTACATAATAGCAATATCCAGGTTGTTTTGGTAATAATTTCTGTTTTAATTTGTTTTCTGTTGCTGACATAAAATACTTTTACAAAGAAAGAACTTGGGAAGTAAAGGGTTCATTTCTTCTGCCTACAGGTCACAATTTATCACAATTTATCATGTGTATCCCGGGGGCACGAAACATAGAGTAACACTGCTTACTGGATTGATCTCTGTTCAGTTTCTGTTAACTTTCTAATAAGGCCCAGGCCCACTATGGTTCTCCTGTGTTAAACACTGACCAGCAAAATTCTTGATAAACATGACCACAGTGCAATCTCATGAAGACAATTCTGAAATTGACATTCCCTCTGTCCTGGTAGCTCTGTGTTGGGTCAAGTTGACAGTAAAAACTGAAGTTAATGAGTACAAATATGCAGCCAAAAGAACTGCAGCTGCTTTTGTATCACATTACTAATGTAATTTTTCTACCTTGGTTTCCAAATAATGTTCATACAAAGTCATTCTAGCTTGTATCTAACCATACCATTTTCATTTTCTGAAAATCATAAAACAGTTACTTAAATGATTTTGTTTATTGCTGTATTCTCTGTAAGAGTGGGATACAGATTTATCTGGGTGAACACATTCCATTTGTTACTTATATAATTTCTATTTGTTTAGCAGATACCTTGAAACACTCATTTTCCTTGTTCCTAATAGTCTTACTTTCTAAACTCTTGTGCTGAAATTCTGGCAAACAGATATTTTTGTCCTCTTTTCTGACTGGTTCAGTTCTTTGTTCCACTGATCACTGCCAGAAATTCTTACAGTCCTTCAAAACCATATAAATTATAGAAAACAACTAACAATCTAGCTTATTAATTAACTAACTAAAATGACACTTTAAATTCTGAAAATAAGAGGAATAAAAGCAAGCGATTATTTCATCATCACAATAATAAATATCACGATTATTATGACTAATGTTTTTTGACAGATAATGGAGAGATACTTTAGTGTACCATGCTATGCTAAGATGAATAGGTAGTAATAAAGATACAGCTGTAAAATATTGTAATATTTTAAATAATGCTAATTTTTGCTATATTCTTAAAACTTAAAATTTTTGAAACAATGGAAAATATGTGTAAGATAATTATTATATAAGAATGGTATATGAATTTCCATTTAGATGACAATATGATAATAATTACATCCTTCATGAACAGGTTAACCTGCTTTATACAGATAACTTTGTTGGGCAGAAAAGAGCTGATATCTTTTAAAAACAGACCCTACTTTTTGTTCCTCTGTACTTTTATTCACTCCTTGTGAAAACTAGTACAGTGTGGACCACAGGTAAGCACTCAATAAATGTTTGAGTGAATAAATGGGACAAATATTGGATGTTCTGAGGAAACAGATGAAAGAATATCAAACAATGAGAGAAAAGATTGTCAGGAGGAACATAGCCATTGATTAGTAGTTACCCGAAGCCATTCAATATTGTTCTCATATCAACAAAAGAGGACAAACACAGGCAAAGATCAATTTTCCTTTTTTACCATGTATTTCTAAAGCAAACTCCCACATCGCTTTCCCCTTTTAACATGCTAAATAGAGGACACTTCGAACAGTTCCTGGTTGAGGAAAATTAGTATCATTACCTATTCAGTTATACTTTTTTCCTTCACTACTGAAGAGTGGCATTATCATACACAAAAGAAATGTCTGGAAAGATATATCAAAGAATATAATTGACTTCAATAAACTTTAAAGTGTATTTTACTATGTC
This sequence comes from Rhizomys pruinosus, assembly GCA_009823505.1. NCBI lineage: Eukaryota > Metazoa > Chordata > Mammalia > Rodentia > Spalacidae > Rhizomys > Rhizomys pruinosus. Next base: position 170,993 of record VZQC01007270.1, on the reverse strand, counting down.
GGCCCTATATAGAAATATATTGAACTTCCTCTGCTCATTTTCTCTTATTTACAAAGCACTCCCTCTATAAATTTTTTTTAAAAAATAGATACTCTTTATATTCACAAATCCTAGCTAGCCTGCTGACTTTGCAAACATTACACAACATGAGAAATAACACTAAACAATGTAGAAAATGTTGGAGGCAAGCCCAAGATTAAAAACAAATAAGAAAATTAAAATAAAGATAAATATTTGTATAAATATAAAATACAATATATGTAAAATTTAGGTATGTTTATGTACACACACATACATATACATATATATATATATATATATATATATATATATTTATATATTTAAAAAGTAGTTACTATTTGCCTCAGAGAGAAAAGCAAAATAAAGCAATATCAGTCTAGACATGCTCCCATAATTTTACTCCCAGAGAATTACTCCACAGAAAGCTCCCTGGAACACCACCAATTAAAACCTTGTATCTACACATTATTTTAAATGGAATATTTTCATATTTCCTAGAATATATTTGTATTTTGATTCCTTACCATATCTATACTATGCTCATCCAACCTAATTTCCTAATCTCTCTCTCTCTCTCTCTCTCTCTCTCTCTCTCTCTCTCTCTCTCTTTCTGTCTTCATAGAACCAAAATTTGAAGTAGATTCATCCACTGGAAGCTGGTCAATCAACCAAGAGTATCAACCTAAGCAAGACTGATTCTCCCCATCTGAGAAGCCATCTGTTGTCAGTACTTCCTCAGATAAGGGTAGAGTTTCTTACCCATTTCCTCACATCTATGCTGGGGATTTTTCTGTCTTGAGCTTATATTGGACATCTGCATGCTGTCATCATTGCTTTGAGTTATATGAATAACTGACCAGCTATCAGTAAAACTCTGCTTCCTTGTGGTCCTTAACATCCTCTGGCTCTTACAATCTTTCCATTCCTTCTTCTGCAATGATCCCTAACCTTTAAGAGACATAATTTGGATATAGGTATCTTATTCAGGGTAAGAACTGTGCAGTCTCGTATTCTCTGTATATTGGCCAGTTGTGGGTCTCTGTATTGATCACCATCTTCTGCATAAGGAATCTTCTCAAGTGAGAATTGAGAGAGGAAATAATCTAAGGGTTTAACAAGAAGTCATTTAGAGTCAGATTAGTAACATATCTATTTAGCATAAAGTTTGTATCTTCCCTATGGCCTATGATCTGTTAGCCACCGGTTCCTGTTTTTGACATCAGTGTCAGTTATGAACTAATTCTTGTGATGCAGACCTTAAATCTAATGATAAATTTCTGGTTACATTCATAACGTCTGTGACATTATTGCACCAGTGCACAAAGCTTGCTAAGCTGTGTTGGTGTAGCTCTCAGGATTCACAGCTGAATAAGGTTGATGGTTGCTTTTCCTTTCTGTTAGCATGCATAGTTCTTTCCACCAGTTCACATAAGGCTTTTGAAAACTCTACCAGCTTTATTTGTCCTCCCTTCTGCATCTCATGTATATAGTGTCTTGAGAAATATGTTTTCACCATCAAGTTCTGGTGGGTCAAAAGCAGAGGGTAATGGCCAGTACTGCTTTAGAAAGGAGGACATTTTCCCTACTAGACATCATAGGAGAGCAAAGCAAAATTTCAATGCCTGGTTTCGACTCCCTCTCTTGAAGCTGTTGTTAAAGGGTTACATAGACCTTCAAACAACATTTACATATTGTTAATTAAAAACAAGAAATTATTATGTGATGAATTTCCCTTTACTGAACTCTGAACAAATGGAAGAAAAAGTTGACAGCATGGTGTTACTTTTTTATACCTTCCTAGACTAATGACTCTCAACAAATTATCAGGAGTGTCTTTAACATTTTCATTAAAATAACATCTGACATTTGTTGCCTTACTCTTTTTATTCATATTATCTTTCATGGTATTCAACAAGTTAAAAAATTTGCCTGTTTAATTCCATTCACCTTTCAAAATCAATCTAATATGTATGAGGTAACATATAGTTCCTAAGGAAAAAAAAAAAACGGATGTTTTGTCTGTCTCTTTGTGGTTATGTGCATGTGTTTGTATCTGTGTGTGAGTATACATATAGGCACTTATACAAGTCAAGGGTCAACATTCAGGGCTTTACCTCAATGTAGATAAAGCAGAAACAGATCTACTGGCCTTGATGACTAGATTCTCTAGTGAATTCCAGGCCAATAATTGAAATTGTCCATTACTTAATTCTAATTGGTCTTAAAGCCCTCCCAATTGGAGGGAACTCATGGGTGGCACTTTAAAGTCACTCAAATACACCAGATGGAGAGGTCATATATCCTAGAGTAAACCATAACTCTGTCATATCTCTACACAAATCAAATTTCTTACTGTGTCCTAAATATGGATCCTCATATTTATAGACAAATATATTGTACATCACTAATCAAATTAGCTTCTTTTTGAAACAGATGGAGTCTATTACATAGTTCCACAACTGGTCACCCACAGAAAATATATGTCTGAGAGATGCCCAACACCAAGTGACACATCTACAGTGGAACTTCTCCACATAAGGTTCATGGTTCCTAGCAGTAGAAGAGGGAGTAGAGAGAATATGAATACATTCCTCAACTCTCACCAGTGAAGCCTCTACATACAACAGTGTGTGATGCACACAGAAAGCTATAACTGCTAAGTTTTAGATAATAAGAGATTGCAGAGTTCATGTCGCTGGATAGTACTTCTATAACAAACTTCGCTTATCTACAGCTCAGAGACCATTGGAGAAGAGGTGATGGGAATATTGTAAGAGTCAGGGTTGGCACATGAACATAAGGAAACAGAGACTATCAGGGCATTAGAAACTTGTTCATAGGAACTTTCAGTAATGCTGACTGACTCAACCAGAAAAAAAGAAAAAAAAAAAAATCCAAGCAGAGGACTGGTTAAATGGGCAGCAGGCCCCAACCATAGCCAAGGAACAATTGGAAACTGATTACTGCTGGTTGATCTAGAGTAAATCTTTTTTTTTAAGGAAGTGACTCTACATATACTCACTAGACTCCAGTGGACAAACTTGCACCAAGGGACATCTGGGTACAAATGCTTGACTGAATCAGACTTAACATATATAACAGAATACAAATCTGGTGGGGGGGGGCATACAGGGAACAGGGAAGGGGGTTAAACTTGATTAAGATATATTACATGAAATATACAAAAACTCAATAAATACATTAAAATTGTGTCTCAAGAAAAATGGGTTCTAGGTATCAAACTCAGATGCACATACTAGCAAGACAAGCATTTTTTTTTTACAACAGAGTTATCTCTGCCCTTCCAAAATGAATTTTTTCAAATACATCCCATTTAAATCAAAACTGTGTTATATTCTGGAGTTATTTTAAGATAACTGTAGTTGTTTAAATAGATTCTTAGTTCAAACACAAGTTCAGTCAAAGGACATTTTCATGAGGCTATATATTTAGGTTCTTAAAATTCCTCAATTCCTTCCTCCACACTTCATTTTGAATATGCTTTGTCAACTTTAAAAATCAGTATTACATTAAAATTAATCTTATAGGTGAAGTAAAGCAAATAATTTAGAAAAATCCGTATTTTTGTTTAACAATATGTTTCAAGATAAACATGATAGAATCCTGGTTACAGCTATTTTTCTTAGAGAATCAGCTCAGGTAGTATAAGAGAAAATGGCCAGCGGACTTAATGAGAACTTAGACATAACAAAAGCATTTCTGAAATTTAAGGCACAAAATCAGATCAGGATATTCACAGATCAGTAAGAGAAACAGAAATAGTCATTTCATTTTTCCAAAGACTATCACATTATGTTATATTATCATCCAATGCTAAAAAATATCCCAAAACAATGCCCTAAAGAAATAATAGTTTGCCTAGTTTAGGCAAGGAGAGAAGTGAATGCAAGGTGACTTCGCAGAGATTATTGGAACTACATTGTGGTGACATCTCCAAATGAGATCATGTAGCTAGAACTTGACCATGGTGCTAATATTCACATAAGATAAATTGGAAAATACTAAAATAAGATATTTTTCTTTGGGAGTCAAATGCTACAAACTCATTAGCAAGCTAGAGAATGACAGAAAATGTCAGAAAAACATTTTCAAGGTCACATATTTATCAAAGACATGCAATGGAGATATAATATCTGATTAACACATCTAACTTTGATTTAGAGATGAAGGTAAATCCACATATCATTATTGACTACTTTGGCTGACTAGTTTCTGCACCTCACTATGCCTAAAACACAACTTCTTTCAGAAGCAACCTGTCCAAAATGATTATAGTCCCTCAGACCAAACAACTGTACCAGGAGACTTTGCATAGAGCTGCCATAAATTAATAATGATGCACAGTTCTTATTCATCATGGAACATTCATTAGTTAATTGTATGTTTAACCACTACTTTTCTTAATATGGCCTCTGTTCATGTCCTGAGAAGCTAAGAAAACAGACTTACACCTTCAACTACTCTATATGCAGTCAGTGAAAACACAGTCAGCAGAAAACAAAAATCCACTTGGGCTCAAAGCTTCAAAGTGCCAGGACCCTACTGATTGATTACTTATCAACTTACATACTTGAAACTGTAAGGTCAACACGAGAAATATCTAAGGTACAAAATATCTCCCTATGGAGCAGATCAACATCATTTGTCTATTTATTACTTCACCTTAAGCGTTCTACTGATTTAGCAAAAGTGTTTGAAGCTGAACTCCCTTGATGATTATCAAATTTATCATGTTCATTAGAAAAGATTACCACTAAAGATTTTTTTAAAGAAGAAAACCTATTATAAATTGGCACTTCATAATAATGTATGATGATGTTTCCAAAGATGACCTCTGGCTTGTAGCTATAGATCCATTCCAATGGTTTCTCAGTTTAATGATTTATTGTCATTTAGACAAATGGAAAAATAATTCTATAAAATTATAATTAGTTGCTACTTCTTAATCTAGATAGTTTTCTAATGATAGTGCTTTATGAAGCTGCATTCTTCTGTTTCTAATGTTCTATTTCTAGACAACCTGCTTCAAAAGCAAATGAACAAAAATGATTAGTGAGATTAGGAAAGATACATAGAGCATCCGAGTAAATGAAGCATTCTCATGAAAATGTTTAAAATAATGAATTAGATTAAAGTGCCACTGCCATTAAACTGTTTAATAAATATCAAATAAATACTTCACCAAATGCCTCTCAGCTGTCATGTCTGTTACTGTCTCTGTGAAGGAATTAATTGTTTTGTATTTTATATGTTTTATCTAATTAAAAGATTTGCATACCTTTCATGATTGCTGTTTTCAGCTCTGCTTATGAGATAGAATTTGACTCTAGTGAATATTTTCAAAGCCAATTTCCCTCTAATTTTGTGCCACAATCTATAATCCTTACCATTTTATAAAACTCTTCATAATATGCACACATGCAAACACACACACACACACACACACACACACACACACACACGGTGTTTCTCAGTGAAATGTTATGGAAAGTTCTAGTTTTCACAAATCCAGGGCACTCAGTTTATATAGAAATTGCAGAGATCTCCTGAGACCAGCTGAAGTGCAGGTACCAGGGCACAGGCTAAAGAGCCCCCCCACCGAAACTGGGATTGTGAAGGCATCTGAAGGAAGCAAGCAAAGCAAGCCTTCAACACAGTGAAGAGGCATTTAGGATTCACATTGGAATACAGGCAAGGAGAAGCCCATATGCCAGGAACACGAAGAAGAGACAACACGGGAAAGGGACAGGATAATCCCGCACCAAGCTCTAACAACCCTATGGAAGACTCCTGCAGTGGGATCCCTCTGGGGATGTACCAGGACACAGATATCAGAAACACAATTGGGAACATATTTAAAGAACTACAGGATTATAAAGAGCAAATCAAAGAACTAAGAAAAGAGAAGAAGAGTCAAGAAGGACCTAGAGAGAGAGAAGACAAACCTCCGGAAGGAAGTAGAACACCGAAAAGATCCCATGTTGAAAAAGATAAGGAAACCAACCAGCAAGCAAAGAGCTACAGAGAGATTGAGAAGCTCAAAAGAAGTAAAAATACTAAAGAAATAAGAAAGGAAATGAAAAGGAAATCAAACTCATCCTCCAATCAAGGAAGGAATGGAAAAAGCCCAAGAAGCAGAATGAGGAAGCAGAACAAAGCAATATAGAACCTGGAAGAATAACACAGAACAAGTAAAAACTCAGTAACAGATTACGAAAAATTATAAAAATACAAAAGAAACAAAAGTGGCACAACCCGGACTGGGGAACTATGAAAAGATCAAACCTCCACATATAGGAATAAAGGAAGAAGAAGAATCCTAAAGGAATGGTATTGATCAGATCTTACAACAGAATAATAGTAATAAAACTTCCCCAAAACTAAAAAAAGACACCTCCCCCCCCCCCCCCCCCCCCCCCCCCCCCCCCCCCCCCCCCCCCCCCCCCCCCCCCCCCCACCCCCACCCCCCCCCCCCTCCCCCCATACAAATACAAGAAGCAACAGCACAACTCCAACAGACAGAGTTAGAAAAGAAATTCTCCATGCCACTCATAGTTAAAATGCTAGACACCCAAAACAGACAAAATCCTTAAAGCCACAAGAGGAAAAAACAAATTGACCTATAAGGGGAACCTATCAGAATTACAACTGAACTTCTCTCTTTTTTCTTTTCTATTTATTATTTATTGATTTATTTTTTATTTTGGATTCTATTGATGCTTGTGTATTTCATACATCATTATTCAATTCAGTTCAGGATAGTTCCCTTTCCCCTTCGCCCCCCAATCACACCCCCACCCCACAACTGACTTTCAATGCAAACCCTATGAAGGCAAGAAGAACCGTGGGAGCAAACATTCCGCTTGTTAAGAGACAATAGATGAAACCCAGGGTTACTTATACCTAGCAAAATTCCACGTAGAGGGCTGGAAGAGTGGCCTAGCGGTTAAGAGCACCGCCCGCGCACATTGCAGAGTACCGCGGTTTCGTCCCCAGCACCCACATGGCGGCACGAGAACCGTCGTGGATAAAAAAACCCTCCATATTCCAGGAAAACTCCAAGCTCAGGGGAGTCCGACGACCTCTCTTCGACCACCGCGCATTGCAGACACGGGTTCACAAGACTCTGTCAGACAATACATTACTTACACATACAAAATAATGGGAGATAAAATCCTTCCATGACATTAAACAAGTTTGAAAGAAATACCATGTCCAGGGAGCTGGAGCAGATGGCGCTAGCGGTTAAGGAGCGCCGACTGCTCTTGCAGCATGACCCGGGTTGCGATCCCAGCACCCACATGGGCGCCGAGAACCATCTGGACTCCAACTCCAGGACATAAACTCCACCTCCAGGGGGAATTCGAGATCCCTTCTGACATCCTCGGCATTAGCATGCACGGGTGCGACGACTTGCCAGGCAGACAGTAATTGTATCACATACAGAACATAAAGATAAATTAAAAAAAAACAAGTAATAGCGATTGGTACGACCAAAAACCAATCATAGACTCCCGTCCTGTGCGATGGAATGGGACTTATAAGCAATTCAAAGGACAGAATGAAGGATCAACAACCACCAGGCCACTAGAAAGAGAAATCATTAAAAGCATAACTGCAAAGTAGAACCTAAACCCAAACCCCAAGTGGATAATCAAGGACAAAGAAGAAAAAACCAAACATCAGCAAAAAAAATATAATATAAAAAAAATAAAAGGACTAAACTTCCCCAATCAAAAGACATAGACTGTGAGAATGGATTAGGAAACAGAAGCCATCGTATGCTGTCTACAAGCATAACATCTTATCTTCGAAGGAAGGCACCACCTTAAAGGAAAGGATGGAAAAAAAAATTGCAAGCAAATGGTACCAAAAAAGGAAGCAGGTGTTGCTATTGTTAATATCGTCAAAAAGACTTCAAAGTAAAAGCAATCAGAAGATAAAGATAAGGTCATTACATTTTATTCAAAGGAACATTCACCAAGAAGAGTTCACCAATTTAATAGATTTGCCACCAAACTCTGGTGCACCAAACTTGATAAAAAACAGACAATTCCCAGGTACCAAAGTCACACCCATTAACCCCAGTACCCATCAAGTAGGAGACTTCCTACCCCCTGAGCCTACTTGGACAGGTCAACAGGACAAAAAATAAACAGAGAGACATCTGAACTGACCATATGATACACCAATGGACCTCATTAGACCTCTACTGAATATTCCGTCTTAATACCAGAGAATACACTTTTCTACTCAGCACCCCATGGAACATTCTCCCAAAAATTGCCACAAATTGGGACACAGAAGAACCTCCACAAATACAAAACAGATTGAAATCATTTCATGTATTCTATAAAGCCACAGGCAATAAGTTCAACCATGCAACACCAGGAAGGGCATCTATTGCCTACAAAGAAACATATTGGACTAAACAACACACCTGAATTATGAAATGGGGCCAAGGAAAGGACAAAAGAAAGAAATAAAAGCAAATTCCTGTAACGGAATGACATGACATAATCAACACTACAAAACCTTGTCCAGGGGATAATTACTAAAAGTCAGTCCTAAGCGGGGAAGTTAGTAGCCATGTGGCCTTAATTAGAAAAAACAGAAAAGAGCACAAGTGAATTACATACACTACGCGAAAGCACTTGAGCAGCAACAACAGATGAACCCTAAATGCAACAGACAGGAAGAATTAGCAAAAATCAGAGCAAAAATCAATGAATCGAAGAAAAAAATAGTAAAAAACATCAATGCAATCGCCAAAATTTTGTTCTTTGAAAGAATAAAACAAGATAGACAGACCTCTAGCCCACTTACCAAAAGAAAGAGAACAACTCAAATCAAACAATCATGATGAAAAGGAAAACACAACAAAGACCAGCAAACAGCTCCAGAAATCATATGGGAATACTTCAAAAACAAACTTATACTCTACCACGTTTGGAAAACTAAAGAAATGGATGAATATCTGAAATCCTGGAACACCAAAGTTCAACCAAGAAGAATCGACAACTTAAACAACACCCATAATACATGAAGAAATTGAAGATTAATAAGAAATCTCCCAACTTAAAAAGGCCCAGGCCCAGACGGTTTCACAGCAGAATTCTAATAAAACATTCAAAAGAACCTAAACCATTACTACTGAAACTGTTAGAAGGAACAATCAGAGGGATTCTCCCAATTCCTTCTATGAAGCCAGCACCACTCTATTAACACCAGGCAAAGATACAACTATAAAGGAGAATTATATACCCATCTCCCTAATGAACACAGATGCCAAAATTCTAAACAGGATACTGACAAATCGCATACAGACACACAGCAAAATAATCTCCATCATGACCAAGTTGGATTCAACCAAAGATGCAGGGATGGTTCAACATACGAAATAAATAAACAATCATCAACACATAAAGGAATAAAACAAAACAAAACCACGCCATCATCCAATTGATGCTGAAAAAAGCCTGTGACAAAATCCAGCATCCCTTCATGGTTAAAGCCCTAGAAGGAAATGGATTGGAGGAGACATTCCCTCAAATGTAACCAAAGCCATATACAGAACCCACAGCCCAAATCATCCTAAATGGGACATGACAGAAACATTCCCTTTAAAGGTAGGGAACTCAGCAAGGGCTGCCCCCTTCACTACCTCCTTCAACATAGTCCTTGAAACACGTCGATAGAGCAATAAAGCAAGAAAGGAATTAAAGGAGATTAATTGGAAAAGAGGAGTCCAGTAATCCTATTTTGCTTGAAGATATTGATTGTTTTACTCTAAGGTATGCTAAAACTCCCCAGAAAACTCCTAGAAATGCTTAACAGCTCAGAAGTGGCCAGAACCAAAATGTAACCTAAAAAATCAGTGGAACTTTTATAACCAACAGAAAGCAACAGAAGAAGCATATTCAAAGAGACTTTCCCACGACACAAGAGCTCAAAAACAATAAACCACCTAGGAAAACACCTAACAAAGACACACAAAGATCAGTCTACAACAAATAGTTTTTTTTTAACTTTAAAGAAAAATTGAAGACGACATCAGAAAATGGAAACAACCTCCCAATATCATGGATTGGGAAAATTAACATTGTAAGAATGTCCATTGCTACCAAAACGCATATATCATTTAATGCATCCCAATCAAATCCCCCAAGGTTTCTTCGCACAGCTTGGAAGAAAAGAGTCCTTAAATTCATTTGGAAAAACAAAAGGCTATACCCGGAATAGCCAAACAACCCTGAGTGAAAAGAGCTAACAAGGGGAGAGATCTCTATACCAGACGTCAAAACTAAATAACTAAAAAAAGTATATATAAAAACAGCCTGGTTACTGGCACAAAAACAGATCTGTTGAATAATGGTACCAGAAACGAAGATCCAAACTGAGCACATACAATTCAGCCATCTCAGATTTGACAAGGGGCCAAGAAGATACAATAGGAGAAAGACAGCATCTTCAGCAGTGTTGTATGGCAAACTGGATCACATTTGTAGAAGAATAAATGAAACCCCTACCTCATCGCCCCTGTACAAAAGCAACTGCCAACAGATCAAAGACCTCACGTGAAACCCCAACTCTGAAGGCTAGAGAGAAAATAGGATTTGCAGTAGATTTACAAGACTAGGCATAGGAAATCTTCCTAAATCAGACAGCAGCGCACACAAGAATTAAGTAAACAATTGACAAACGTTGGAAAAAAAACCCATTAAAACTCAAAAGCTTTATAAGTTTTTTTTTTAAGAAGTAAAGAAAAAAAAAAATTCCAGAGTGGAGAAACCTTCACTGCAGAAACTCTGACAAAGCTTGATTTCCAGAATAGATATAAACTACTCAAAAAACAAAGAAGCAAGAAAACAAATGACCCCTCAATAAGTTGGAACAAAGAGCTGAAAGAACCATTCACAAGTGTAAGAATTAAGATGGCTGAAAATCACCAAGTGTTCAACTACGCTATCATAAGGAAATGCTTTTGAAATCATAAGTACAATTAAAAAAGATGAAGACCAATCTTAAAAACAAATCAATAAAGGGCTAGGATCAAGAAATCAAACGATATCAAGTTGCTGGAGAGGTTGTGGGGAAGGGGAACAACTCCATAGCTTCGGTGGAATGTAAACTTGCTGCAGCACTATGGACAACAGTGGTGGAGAACACTTGAAGACTTGGAATAGAACTTGCCACCCACTCAGCCATACCATCCTAGGCATGTACCCTCAAGCTCACCCCACCACAGAGATACATGATACGGCCAAGTCTTTATTCAGCTCTCTTCTCAGAGCAAGAACTGGAAACCAGCCAAAGCCCACCAACTTGATGAGTGGATGAGAAATGTGATACATCTACACAAAGAGTTTCTTATGCAGCAAGTAAAAAAAGAAAGATGCAATAATTTGCAGAAAATCGGGGCTGGAGGGGCTAGTAAGTTACGCCTCTGAAGAGTTTCCGCACTGCGTGAACCGTTGACCCGTCAGAGAACTCCAGCAGGGATCCGAGAGGGCGTCGACCACCGATGCGCACAAACGTCGAGAGGCAATGATGAACAAATACAAGCACATGAAAAATAATAAAATAATAATTAAAAAGAGCTCAGTTTTCGGATCATAGCTTGATGGAATTCACTCCAGAACAATGGACGATTCCTCATGTTATCACATTAAGTTTTAAGTATTCTTGATGTCCATGGCCCCTTGATGCTTTTGTCCAAAGCAGTTGTGAATGATGCATATTGGAAACAAGCACACACCACCACCAACAAAAACAACAACAAAAGACTGCATCAGAACTGCTGAAACAAATTGAACTTCTGCTCAAAACAGTCACTTCCATTGGCAGAATATTAGAAGAGACTGAAGAGATGAAAAGCAGTTTGGCAGAATGCATGAGTCGCTGGTGGGGGGGGGATGGGGGGAACATGGGCTAATATTGATAAAATATATATATTAAAAAATTAATTTCATGAAAAAATATAATGTAATAACAAAATATTTAGCTATTTCATTATGAAAAAATGGAGCTGAATATGACAAAAATAAGAACAATTTCTAAAACATGGCAATGTGAAAAAAAAAGAAATTGCAAATGAACATAATTTGTTTCTTTGGGTGTTAGAGTTTAACACAATCCATTTCCACAAACTTATGTGTTGTGGCTCACTCCCTAGCTGGTCATGTTGTTTTAGGAGGTATTAGAATTACCTGGGATAATGGACCAGGAACACCTTGCAAACTTTTTCTTGGTCCTTTTATAAAAAAAAATTTAATGTATGATATTTTTTTATTGGAGTCGTGTTGTGTAGGTTCATACATCATGTTTCCAATTCAGGTCAAGGCATATATCCCCTTCCCTTCCCCCCACCCCACCCCTACCCATCCCAGATCATGCATTCTGCCGTAACTTTTCTGTATCTTTCTGTTTTGTTTTGTTTTGTTTTCATTTTTTTAACAATAAGTGATAATTTGTGAGTACAAGCATCCTTCATGTAAAACCAATTTGTGAGCAGTTGTGCCCAAACCCACACAGCTCATGGGTCCCACCATCCAGCAGGAGGGGCTTGTATGTTCAATCAAGTTGATCAAATGAGTGTCCAGTCTATATTGTTGTAGTAAGGGATAAGGTATGCCTCAACTAACAATTAGACTGACTTCCTTTGAGATCTTCCTTAACTTTTTAGTTTAAAAAAAAAACATTCTTTTAGGTCTTTTTGACACAGGGTCTCTCTCTCTAGTCCTACCTGACCTGGAGCTCTCTATGTAGACCAGGCTGGCCTTGAACTCACAGAGATCCTCCTGCCTCTGCCTCCCGAGTGCTAAAGACATGCACCACCACACCCAGCCCTGTGCAACTCTTTTGAAATGCCATCAGTGTAGCTTGAGTTATGTGTATGGACAACCTCAGGAGAAAAAAATTCACAGTGAAGTACAGTTCATACGTGTGTGTGTATGTGTGTGTGTGGTTGTGTGTGTGTGTGTGTGTGTGCGTCTGTGTGTTAAAGGGAAACAAAATCTTATTGAAAACACCCAAGGATATTTTAAGATTTTAATATATTTAGGCTTCTCTTTTAATGGAGGAAAAGTTTCAATCATAAATTGTATAATCCAAAGAATAAAACTGTGAAGAAAGTATTTTTAAAACTGACAAGCTATTTTTATTACAGTTTCCTATATCTTATTCAGACAAATAAGATTTTTGGTTGTAATGAGGCCAAATTTTCTACCATAGAAATCACAGAACATATATGATGACAATGTAAACACATGACCTAAAAAGAACAGGGTAATCATAACATTAGTAAATAACTATGATGCAGATATTTTAATATGTTTCAACTCAAATACAGCAAAAATGACCATACAGGAAATAGAAGAAATGATAATTGTCAAAGGTCCTTAAGGTGCTGTTTTCTTAAACATAAGCACTATTGTTTGCTTTCTGACTTTTATAAAGATTGTTCAATTTATTATTAATTTTTGGCTTAAGATTATATCTCTGCCACATCAGACGTGTGAGGGTCAGAAGATTTTTTACAGGAGTCAGTTCTTGTCTTCCAATATGTGGGTGTGGAAACTGAACTCAGACTTAGCAGTAAGTGGCTATATTTACTGAGCCATCTCTTTCTATCCTTCATTTTCTAGGTAGTTGGCTCGTGCTTATAATATATAATAGATAAATAATATAGATATATATCTAGATACGTATATATATATATAATCAGATATCGTGGGGGGGGGGGGGGGGGGGGGGGGGGGGGGGGAGGGGGGGGGGGGGGAGGGGAGGGGGAGGGGGGGGAGGGGGGGGGAGGGAAGGGGAGAGGGTATCATGGAAGAATCTCTCATAACTCTGCAGAACTAGAGTAGACTTATCAACAGTGCGGTTAAAGTACACCCTCTATACATCTGTATCCGTTTTTTCTTTTTATCTCTCTGACCAAATACCTAAGGGCAGCTACTTAAATAGAAGGTACGTTTTGATTCCCATTTCAGAAGTTTCAAATAAGGCTCAGCTAGCTCCATTGTTTAGGGCCAGAAGTAAAGCAGAGTACCACAGTGGTAAGGGCATGTGAAAGAAGAAAGTGCTCAGCTCAAGAAGCATAGAACAATGGAGAGGAAATGAGAAGCATAAACCCATTGGTTATATACACCAGACAATAGTTAATTACTTATATAAAGAAAGGAAAGAAAATAATAAGGAATTCTGCACTTAAATGTTTGAAATAAAATAAAAGTTAAAAAACAACAATCAAGATAACATATTCCGATGGATAATATGTAAGATCCAAGTTAAATTCATTGAAAAATAAACAACTGGATTGCAGGTGCGAATCTTGCATGTTTGAGAAGCTCCTGTAAAATGTTTATTATAATTAGTTTCAGCAGAACCATACACTTGATATATACACTCATGATTATTTTAAATGTATAAAATGCATTATTGATCCTTTAAATATTCAATGTTACAAAGCACATCTCTGTATCTTATTCTTGTGTCATAAATGGAATTTTATGCCTGTTGATTAATTCCCACTCCCCACTAGTTTCCCTCTTTGCAATTTAGTTTTCATTCCTCTAGCAGGAAAATGTTTTCCATTTATTTATTTATTTATTTACTTACTTATTTTGGTATTGGTGACCTTTAGAATACTCATTGCTGCCCAAGATCAAATTTGTTATTGTTTCCTTCTTTTTTAAAAAAAATATTGGTACAGATTAAAAGCAATTCCTGGTGAGTTAACTATAGGAATATATAATTTGAATGTTGAAAAATTAAATGACTAATATGTACGCTGTTAAGAAGCCCAGACTTGGGGCTGGAGAGATGGCTCAATGGTTAAGAGAACTAACTGCTCTTGCAGAGGACCCAGGTTAGATTCCCAGCACCCACATGGCAGCTAAAAACCATCCTTAACTCCACTTCCAGGGGAATCTGACACCTTCTGACCTCCGCAGCATTGCAGGACAAGGGTGCACCTACCTACATGCAGAAAATACACTCATGTAAATAAAATAAAATAAAATAAAATAAAATAAAATAAAATAAAGAAGCAGATACTTATGGGCTCCTTGGAGCTTGCTCATATGAACATACAGCAATGGTGTCAGAATGTACAAGACACACAAAGTCAGACAAAAACCCAACATAGACCTGGGAAAATAAGCAGTAGGCTCTAGTCTCAGCTGAAGAACAATTGACAGCTGATTACTGTTGGGTGAGGAAGAGTTAATCTTCTCTAAGGAGAGATTCTAGATAGGCTGACTGGACACCAGCAGATGAAATTGCACTGAGGGATATTTGGGTACACAAACTTGATAGCCCTTACATATATGACAGAATGCATGATATCTGGTATGGGGGACTATAGGGATGTGGGTGGTGGGGGGATAAAGATTAAGATGCTTTGTATAAATTGCACAAAACTTCAATAAAAATATAAAGTTTTAAAAGTTAAGGAAAGAATTAACTAAAATAAATGGATATGATAGTTTACTCCATTTTCTTTTCTGAAATATAGTATATTAATGAAAATGTAGGGCTTCAGATTATGGACAATCAGTAAGAGTTAAAATATTAACTTTGATATGGAGAACAGCTGAGTGAACTTACTAAAATTTTTTCTCTCATTTATTGTGTAGCTCTTCAACTTTCATGGAATAACTATGTCAATTTCTCTAAATTATTAAGGGTTGTAAACAAACAAAAATTCAGAAAGGCATATATAAAATTACTAAGTTTAGAGAGTTAATATTTTATAAGATTTTAAGCATTATTCAAATAATTGATAAAATAAAAGTTATATATTTCATTCTTGGGTATTAAATGTTAAAATTATTTTTCCAACATCTGAAGATAGAAGTAAAATGAACTAAGAAAGGTTTTCTATTGAGGGAATAAGATTAATTGTTTTGAATCAATACATTTTAAACCAGTATACATATGGCAATAGACAACTGAAACATGATTTAAAGGATGAAGCGAAATTGTTGACTGCATAGGTAGTAATGAAATGCTAATACTATTGGATATGAAGTGGGAGTATATTTATTTTGATGTATTGTTAAGTGCAATATATAAACAAAATGTAATCAATAGCTTTAAGTTTCAGTAATTTAGTTGGAACTATTAGAAAAGGCTTTTCATCATGCTGGTAATCCTGAAGTTATTAATTTTCTAATTATAATTTCAGATATGACTGTACTACTTTACTCCTGAATCATACATAATTTTCTGAGAAAATGAGCAAATGGACCCCTCGTGCTAAACATATATTTTTGCTTTAAAAGTTTAATGAGGAAATACAGAGGATATACAATGGCAAAAAAAAAAGAGATTTTATACCCTTGCATTTGTTTTTCACATACATCATCAAATTTCTAATCAAGGCATTCCCAACAAATTTTTCACAGCATTTAACTGACACTGCACATTTTGGGGGATGATATCATACAAAGAAATATAATTTCCGACCCTTCTCATTGAAACTCATGTACAGTGCTGAAAGCAAATCAAGCCAGCACATGCAGGCGCCAAGTGTGTATGTTTGGTCATCACTAGTCCAGCCATCAGGTAGATCAATCATCAGAAATATAAGTAGCCATGTCTTCAGATGGTTCTCGTTCAGCTTCTGAGCTGCCCCAGCTGGAACTGACTAGAGCACCAACAAGTTGGCATGCCTGACTCTCTAGATTTTACAGTCATGAGGGAATTAAATTTGGTGTTTTTTGAATCAGGAAGTTTTAAACCAGTGTCTGTATGGCCATAGACAACTGGAATGTGATTTAAAGAATGAAAAGAATACATGATCTGGGATGGGGGGGGAGGGAAAGGGAAAAATGCCTGATCTGAATTGGAAAATGATGTACGAAATGCACAAAGCATCAATAAAAAAATTAAATTAAAAAAAAAGAATGAAAAGAAAATGTTGAATGCATAAGCAATAGTGAGATGCTAATAATATTGTGTAGGAAGCAGAAGGATATTTATTTCAACTTTTATACATGGATTTAGTAAAATAAGTGATTAAATATGTACTGTAGGCTATTCATATTTAGTGTATACAGTTTGGTGGGAATGTTGCCTGAAAATATCAATATAAATACTAAGTCCAGTTAAAGAAATCCACGATGCCCTCGCTGCCTTCTTTTCCTGTGTGATACTGTTCCCTGGCACTTTGTCATCACAAGGGCTTTCTGCTACTGGAAGTTCTCATCTGTAGATCTGTGTTAGTGCTCACTACCTAGAATTGTACATAAATGGAGTCACAGCGTAGGCACTTTTTTGTGGTCATTCTACTTTCATGCAGAACAATTAATTTCATATTATCCCATGTTTCATATGTTTCTCACTATTCTAGAACATTTTTGTTACACATTTTTGTGTGTCTATGGCTGTTTGATTTTTGTTTTCTTGCTTTCTGTAATTGGGGCTCAAATCTAGGACATCGTGCTTGCAAGGCAAGCACTCTACCATCATGGTAAATCTCCAGTTTTTTCTATTTAATTTTAGTAAGATAGAACACTGCCTTAATTTACTTGTTAGGACTCTTGAGGACTTTGTAAAGATCTGTTTCCAACTGATGTATTTTATTATATCTGTGAAATATAATCTTTAACTTTTTTCCACACCTGTGAGCAGGAATTCCCTAAGCTTTTGAATGGAAATAATGTCTTTATTTCATCTCCATATAATTCTAGGTGGATTTATTTAATTAGTTTTTAGCGTTTTAGATAGTTGTTACAATGATTCTGGCTTAGATTATTTCCTATGATAAGGATTTTACTATTCTTAGAGTTTATTCCCTAAATGGATCTTTTCTCATCAGGTTCCTTCATAATTTATCTTTACTTCTGGTTGTTTTCTTCTTGCGCTTATCTTCATATCTCTTTAGTTCAGGTTACATTATATTCATGAATCAGTGATTTCACAGTGTTCAACTAAGTTGATTTTTCACTTACTTCTGTAATTGTACTTTTGGCCTTCTTGCTTCTCCATTGAGGACTCACTTACACCTTATTAGGCTGCTTAAAGTTGTCTAATAGCCAGTGGCATTATGTTACTTTCCTATAGTCCTTGTATTTAACCTTTTGATGTTTGACAATGGATATTTTCATTTCTTTTCCACTATCTAATTTCTACTCAATAACATGGGGTTGATATAATTGTTAGAACACTTACTATTGATTCAAGTTTTTGTATGGCTCTGAACACTCAGTCTTCCCCTTGTCTTCTTAAGAATATGAAAGATGGGATGTGGAGAGATGACTCAGTGGTTAAGAGCACTGTCTGCTCTTCCAGAGGACCTAGGATGAGTTCTCAGCAACCATGTGGCAGCTAACAATTGTCCATAACTCCAGTTCCTCAAGATCTGATGCCTTCTTCTGACCTCTGCAGACATTGCATGATAGGGATGCACTTACATCCAGGCAAGCAATATACTCATATACATGAAATATAATTAAAATGTAAAAACTTAAAAAGAATATGAGGATAGAGAAATGGCTCAGTGGTTAAGAGCACTGGCTATTCTTGCAGAGGACCTGGGTTCAAATTCCAGCACCCACAATGCAGCGAACAACCATTTGTAACTCCAGTTCCAGGGTAATCCAACACCCTCCTCTGACTATCATGGACATTATATAACATGAGTTCACTTACATACATGCAGACAATACACTCATAGGTATAATATAATAAACAAAAGTTTAGTGTTCAGGTATTTTTGTGTGTTTTTTTTTAATCACCTATGTTTTGTTCTGTTAGGTAGATATAATTTATTTGTGAAAAATCAAATTATTTCAAGACATGCTTTAAAAATTTAGAACTAATTTTATTGAGTTCTTATGTACGTCATATAATAAATCTTATTCAAATTTAGACACACTCCTCCATTGGCACCTCTCATAAATAGCTCATTAGTTTTCATGCATTCTGCCATATATGGTAAGTCCAGTACAGTTAATTGTGCTTTTGTACCCAGAATGGGGCATGTTTTAACGATTCTCATCTCATGTTCATTGATACCACATACGTATCTGCTTCTGTGCTACAATTCGGTATCAAGTAGTTTTGGCAGTCTCTGTATGGAGAAAGAGAGAGAGAGAGAGAGAGAGAGAGAGAGAGAGAGAGAAACAGTTATCTAGCTCTTTATAGAAAACCATTTTCTTTACAGAAAACCCATTGCTTATATATACTTTAATGCCTTTTGAATACTCTGATGCTTTGATTTTTCTCTTGGGATGCTAGGGATATCAGTTACTTCTGGTCATTGGTTTTCTCCCTAACATTGTTCTTTTTTCTCATAGGAGTCACTATTTCAGTCTTGATGAATACCCTAACATTCATACACCATTCTCTTCTAGAATAAAGACACAAGGAAATCTACAAATCATAAAATCTCAACCTTTCTAAGGTGTTCTCTCAATAATGGCACTGTTTCCCACAAATTCTAACTATTGTGTCTTCTACAAGATCTTACAGGTGCTCAATTAAGTGCTTTGTTATCCTCTTCCTGAATTTTAGCTTCCTAATATGATACATGAAACGTCTCTTCAGGATTTTGGCTAGGAAAAATAGAGCTTCACTTATTTGATTCTTGGGTTTAGCAATAACTATCTTTTACTTCCCATTGACCAGTGTTAAAACAACAAAAAAAAATATCATTTAAGTCTTTTCTAAACCACACCAGAGGGAACTACAGAAGACCTAGAGTAGGATTTTAGAATGTTTGATTAGTGATGTCCTTTCTGATATATTATTTAAAGGTATATCTGAACAGTAGGAGTAAGCAGTAAGGTGTGAACATAAGGAATAGCACATTTCAGGCAGAAAGGGAATCCCTTGTGAAAGTCTTGTGCTTGGTGCAAAGTGAGTACAGAGATGTAGAGGACTGCACATAATTGTTACTCATCCTCACATCTCCTGGATGGCCACATGAGTCCAGAAGTCTCTGGAACATGAGCTCGAAGATCAAGAGGAAGAGCATTTACAGATATGTATAAGTCTCATGAGCATGAACTCGAAGATCAAGAGGAAGAGCATTTACAGATATGGAGAGCTGTGAGTGTACACAGTGTTTGACTTTTTTATCAAATAGCTTTCAACATTTATGCAGCTATGACTGTTTATGTTTTTGAACAGTGGGTTTTCAGAATAATATGAAGAAAAAATTTAGCATAAAAGAAGCAACCCTGAGCAAAAAATGCAATACAGGGGGATTACTTTACCAGACTTCAAGCTATATTACATGGCTATAGTCATGAAAACAGCCTGGTCCTGGCAAAAAAAAGATCCATTGACCAATAGAATAAAATTGAAGATCCAAACTTAAGCTCATATAATTTCAGCCACCTCATATTTGACAAAGGGGCAAAAAAAGGTCAGTGGAGGAAAGATAACATCTTCATCAAATGGTGATGGCAAAACTAGATCACCATTTTTAGAAGAACAAAATTA
This sequence comes from Rhizomys pruinosus, assembly GCA_009823505.1. Classification (NCBI taxonomy): domain Eukaryota; kingdom Metazoa; phylum Chordata; class Mammalia; order Rodentia; family Spalacidae; genus Rhizomys; species Rhizomys pruinosus. The sequence goes on along the minus strand of VZQC01007270.1, from coordinate 150,494 downwards.
AACACCCACATGGCTGCTAAGAATCATCTTTAACTCCAGTTCCAGGGGAATCCAATGCCCTCTTCTGACCTCTGCAGCATTGCACAACAGAGGTGCACAAACCTGCATGTAGACAGTACACTCATACACATAAATAATAAATAAATAATTAATTAATTAAAAAAGAAACCCAGTTGCTAAAAATATTTTTATAAAAAGGTCCTAGCTAATTTATTATCTATTATCTCTGCTGTTCTAATATCTTATGTAAGTTAGGGACTATATTAGCATTGTTTAATAATACACCATGTCACCACAGTGATTAAATACTCAAAAATCTTTTTTCAAGGAAGAAATTAAGAATGTTAATGACCAATATCATTATCAATATATCAATAATAGTGCTAAAACACCACATGTGTGGAAGCTGCTCACTTATCCAGTTATAAGTAAAGTTATTCCATTACTGTTTTCATAAATTTTATATTCTGCACTGTTAAATTCTTGTTTGGAGAGGATTTAAGAAAGAGCTAAACAGAGGATACAAAGAGACACAGGAGAGAGATTGGTGATATGATGGGAGACAGTGAAAGGAGGAAAAGATCCAAAGGAGTAGACCGAAGAGAGATGATTCCTATTAGTAAATATGATCTTGACTTTATTCATAACTGACATTGAACATCAAACAGAAGACATTCTTTAAACCTCTTTGAAACTGTGGCAAGGAGGGTTTTTTTGTATTGTTTTGTGTTTTTGTTTGTTTGGTTTTTTTTTTTTTTTTTGGTATTTTTGAGACAAGGTTTCCCTGTAGCCCCAGCTGGCCTGGAACTCGCTCTGTAGATTAGGCTGGCCTTGAACTCTCAGATATCTGCCTGCCTCTGCCTCCAAAGTGCTGATATTAAAGGTACGTAAGGTGTGTGCCACCATTCCAGGCTAGTTTTTTTTTTTATATAAAATGTACGGTTTTTTTTAATTTTTATTGAGTGCATTTCATACAACATTTCTTAATCAAATTTAGACTCATTCCCTCATCTGTGCCCACCCTTCATCCTCTCCCCATCAGAGCTCATGGATTCTGTCATAGGGTTGTTTTTTTTTTTAATGTCTCTGAATATTGTCTTCCAGCAGATACTGTCTGCTTGGTTGCTCTGCAGCTGTTTACTGTGAATGAAACATTTCCTTTTGGAGGAAGGAGGAAGGCTCCTTAAGACTCAGGAAGTAAAGGAAACTTATAAGGCTCACAAAGTGAAACACAACCCACATGTCTTAGGAGGCTCCTAAACTTACAGTTTCACAAGGTCCTTAGCCAAGGTTATATGAATAGTATAGGCAATTGGAAAAAGAGACAATCCAATTGTCCAAGCAAGGCCTGCATGGAGATCCAGGAATCCAGCTTCTGTGAATCATCACCCATGCTAGCTTGGGGCTTTCAGTGATGTAACTTCCTTTGGATCACCCATCTTCCTGTAAGTAACGTCAACCTTACTCTGCTATATAAGTAGCTTCAGTGAACTCACTGGTTTACTGAGCTAGACTTGGGCAGAATAATTTCTTTGTTCTGTTCTTAATGCTCTAGCCGGGGTAAACAGACCTGTTTTCACATCACCCAAAGTAAGTCACTCAACATTAGTAGTTTACTTATAATATGCATTAATAGAATGTGTGCTTTATGTCATGTGGCAAGGTGTTAAATGGCATGTAAGTCATATTGGCATATTTAAATGTTTCTATCTATTCATTCTGCCAATCATTGAGAAATAATTATTGAAATCTCCACCCATATTATGGGTCTAACTATTTCTACTTGAGGATCTATCAAGCTTTGTTTTGTACATGGTGAGGTATAGCTTTGTTTAGAATTGTTAAGTCTTATTGAAGTGAACTTTCTTTATTTTTTAATCTTTTTGAGACAGGGTCTCCCTGTAACACTAACTAGCTCAGAATTTACTATGTAGACCAGGCTGGCTTTGAAAAAAAAATGAAATATATTCCCTTTCTCAGCAACATTGCTTGAAATAACAAGAACTCATCAAGATTTTCTATAATTCTTGTTCTATCATTTTTATTTGAGGATATTGATTAAATAAATAACAACCTTCCAGGAATCATAAGCAAATTAGTTTCCTCTTTAACATAAACACAGAAAGGCCATTTTTTCTTGATTTTCCTAAAAACAGTAATAGACCACATAAGCGAACAGCAGTGTTCAATGGAGGCTGGTTTAACAAGAAAACCATCAAGCCCAACTAAATTCTTTTCTTAAACTCAAATTTTAATTGATCCCGTTTGACACTCTAAAATAGCCCTATGTCTTACCCTTAAAAAAAATGTCTTCCAGTTAGAAAATCTCACTATTTTCATTACAGTTTTCTACATTCTCATGAGACTAAAAGCAGCTATAAACATGTTGTGGAGACTTTTATGGCTTACAATACTATAATTAAGTTAACCTCAATATACTTTCATTCACAACTATCCTAAAAAGTCCCCAGATGCAGTATATAACAAACATTATTTAAATGCATATCAGGATTTTCAAGACACTTAGAGAAATCCTGCAGGCTAAATATAGAAATAAACTGGAAATGAGAGTGGAATAAGCTTTTGTTGTCTTGGATCTCCATGGCCATTTTTGGACCCCAGAGAGGCTTATGTATTAACACTTAGAAATGTCAGAAGAAGGAGAAGAAACAGTATAAAAGCCATGGCACAGGCCAAGACATTTTAAAGACAAATGTTTCCAAATCATGTTATACTAAGGAAAACAAAACTCTAGATACAGGAAGGTGTACTCTCTTAGCGTCAACACCAGCAGTTATGGGTAGTATTGAGGATAAGGTATAACTCCTGCTGATTTGCTAAAATTAGAGTCATACCAATGCCTGTCTTGATGATAGGCATTCTATGAAGAATGGGAGGAAGATCGGAATTCTTCCTCTTTTTACCCATTTTAAAACACAGACAAAATGAGCCCATTTACAAATCATTAAGAGGACCTTCATTAATATTTGTATGCATGACACACTGACCTCAGACATCCATTCTGGAACATGTGAGAGGATACATTTCTGTTACTGAAGTCATCCAATCAGTGACAGGTTATTTATTGGAGCCCAAACTAACAAACACAGGCTTTCAGTGTGAAGAGTATGGGTAGCAAATATCTAAACACATACCAGGAACTTTGGAAACTTGTAATGGGTAAACAAAAAAATGTAAATTACATGCTAGAAACACAGATTGTAAAATAGATTATGGTGGTATCTCAGACAGAAAGGAAGAAGATGCTATTGGAGAAAAGCTGATCCTAGAGAAAAAGTAAAACAGATTGGTTAAGTACATTCCAATATACTTAGGAAGACAGAATTTACAATGAAATTAAATATTTATCAGAGGAGAGTTCTAAGCTAACTGCATATGACATCTTGTGTCTGCCTTATTGTTTATAGCAGAGAAGAATGTGAAGCAAAGAACTGGAGAAGGAAATACTGACAAAATACTAGAGCTGATTGTTTTTTTTTAGCCATGAGAAGATACAAAAGGAAGTCTGTCCTAAAGACACTACTGTATATAGCTAAACAGCCATTGATTGCGAGTACAGCCATACACGTAATCTACTATCTCAGCAGCTTCCAGGAATAGACATGGCATTATACTTGCAAAGACACTGCCATCTGGAACTAAATGAGGAGCAAACAGAAGATGTAATGATAGAAATCTATAGGGCTTCTTAAATTCTCTAAGAGACAAAACAACAACAACAACAACAACAACAACAACAACAACTTAGAACTATTCGCCTCATGCATGAAACACTTTTCTAGACTGAAATATACTTCCTGATGGATTCACATTCCCAACTGGTACTTGTTGGAACATCTTTCACATATGTGTCCTTACAGCTTCTCTTATGGACCAATACAATAAATGCATTTATCCTCCATAACAAAATAACCTGGACATAACGAATACATAGAAGTGTTAAAATTATCCTTTCTATCTTTTCAGCGTGTATAATATTTACCATTGGGCATTGGGCATAAGCATTCACTGAAATTATGCTATGATGTTTTCTATGGATCCTAATTTCTGTTTCCATGCTTGGAAAAATAAACACTTTATCCACTAAGCAATGTCCCCAGCCCTGGTAGATTTCATTTTTAAACACAATTTAACAAATATTTTATTCATTAACTTTATTTTATATTTATGATGTATTGCCTGTATGTATGCAAGTGCACTCCTGTGGTTCACTGCCTACAGAGATCAGAAGGGGCATCAGATTTCCCTGGAACAAAAGTTACAAGTGATCGTTGCCACAATGTAGATTCTGGAAGCTCAACCCAGGTCCTCTGCAAAGTCAGCCAGTGTTATTAACTGCTGAGCCATCTCCTGTCTCTTGACCACAATTTTTATAAGAATGTTCATATCACTGTGGCATATGTGATATACTATTTAAAGACAATGGATAACATGTTGCTATATTTTTATTTATTATAAGCTAGTAATTTTAAAATCCATCATTATGATTACAGGGAGCTAAGTGCTATTTATCAATACCCTGGATAAAAGTCCATACGGACAGCTTAAAGATCATTAAGTGTTCCTTTGTCATCACAGGCTTAAAATTCTAGGGCAAAAAGCAATTTCCTAGACTGACCTACAATGCCTTTAATAGGTTTTCACCCTGGAACTGTCTCTGGTCTCTGCTCCCTGAATTTTGTTACAGTGTAGACATGGTTGAAGGACTATCAGATGTGGGTCAGGTTATCACAATATGTTGCTAGCTGTTCCCTTCCTGGCATAATTTTATACATGATATTTGTATTAATTAGCTGTCTCTTGATGTGATTATTTTCCACGAACAAGGCAACTTATAGAAGGAAGGTGGGCTTATGTTTCCAGAGGGCAAGAATTCATCATGGCAGGAGGCTTAAGAGTTCATCATGGCAGGAGGCAGATGTGGCAGAGAGCCTAAGAGCCGTCAAAGTCCACCCCACCCCAGCGATATGTTTCCTCCAGCAAAGCTGTATTTTATAAATCTCCTAAAAGAGCATCATCAATTGACCATGCATTCATATACTTGGAGCCTGTGGAGAACACTTCAGATTCAAATCACAACTGTATTAATTCTGCAAATGTACAGAACTGAAATGCTAAAGAAGCATGACATCTACCATCTCAGTATCAAAGAACATATCAAACTGCCTGAGAGACAATTGCTTCAAAGATAGAGCAATCAGAGTCCATTCCAGTGAAATGTTCGATGGTATCTTGAGAATAGCATCACAGGATAGAAGAGACACTGGTAACATGGAAATGTTGGCATGGGAAAGGTTCACGTGCAATTCCGTCATGAGACGCCTAAGTCAGGGCTACATGAGGCCTTTGGACCCAGTTCATATCTCAGTTGTCCATGTGGCAGTGCATGGACATGTTTGTTTTCAGTGGGGTTTGGACATATTTTGAGTCCTTTTACTAAACCTTTGTTTTACTTTTTTTTTTGGGGGGGGTATTTTTGAGACAGGATCTCCCTGTAGCCCCAGCTGTCCTGCTTTACTTCTTTTTCTAATTTAGATTGCCTTACCACAGTTGAAAGCTGTTTCTATTTGTATAGCTCATAGATAGGTTTTTGCCCCTAGTCCTTACTGATATGTTGGACTTACCTTGATGATGAAACAGGTTAAGACTTTGGGCATTTGAAGTGGAAATAATATATGTGGGGCTTTGAGAAAAAATTAGGTGTCAAGGCATACAATGTTAGTCTTAGTATGTGCTCCCAAGTACATCTTTGTGGGGTCTTTAATTCTCGAATGTGGCAGTGTTAGAGGATGGTACCCTAGCCAGGGGTGTTTTGGTTATAGGAAAGAATGCTCATAAATAGATTAATGCCTTTCCTTGTACGTTATTACTCTCTTGAAACTGGATTAATTGCTGTTAGAGCATGTCATTATGAGGCAAGCCTACTCTTTGTGCTTCCCTTCCCCTGCATTCATGTATTTTCTTTGCCACTTTTGACTATGAAATTATGTAACAAGATGGCTGCACACCAAATGGTTATTAGACATGAATGCCTGACCTTGAGTTTCACAACCTCCAGAGCTATGGCCCAAAGGTTCTAATTTTTGTTATAGTCTATTAGTCATTTTTATTGCATGTGCATGTATGTATTGAATATGTAAATTTAAGTGCACCCATGTCATGCAAAGCCCACAGATAACAGAAGAAGGCATCAGATCAGCTGAAGCTGGAGCTACAGACAGTTGCCAGCTGCCACATGGGTGCTGGGATTTGAACCCAGAACCTCTGCAAGGAATGCCTGTGTGCCTAACTGCTGAGCCATCTCTCCAGCCTCTTAATTTTCCAAATTTTCCATTTTTCAGATTTCTGTTATACAAACAGAAAGCAGACTGAGCCACCTAGGAAGAGAATTTATGAAAGAACATTTTTAATCTCTATCATATAAAGCAACTGCCATAATTATTAATAATATGCTGTTAAATATTTAAATTACTTTAAAACTTACTGACAAAAATAATTATAATATGGTAATATATTATGACATTATAGAATATTAAAAAGCCAAATGCATCATGAACACAAGAGAGAAAACAGAATTGTACTATTGTAGAGATCATAAGTTTATTGTGAGCTACTATTATATAGCTTGAAAGCCCAGGTTAGGATTGCAAATCTTGCCCCCCCCCCTTGGGATTTGAGAGGCTGAACTTACTACACAGAGCAAGGCAGTTCGAGAAGAATTGATAATTGTTCCTCCAATCTTCAGCACTGAAGTGCTTCTGTTTTCCCCTTGGAAGCAGGGATACAAGCTTTAATGATAAATGCTATGTAAGTCTAGATCAATAGGTTATTCCTTTAAGATACTGAGGAAAAGATACTTAAGAAACAGATTACCAAATAGGTTTAATTATTAAAGAAAATTGTCTCTTAAGGGGTGACTTAATAAATGAATAGGAAAACTCAAATATACAGAGGTACAACCAGTCATTTAGATGAGCCTGAAAGGAAAACTCAAATATGGTAGTACAAAATTCCCAGGGCAAATGTATATACAATGCAGATGTTCCTTAAGCTAAAATGGGATGACATCTCAATGACCTAAAAATATCCTGAACTTAATTAATATCATAGCTCAGCCACACAGCAGAATGAAGGTATGCTTAAACTTTTGACATTGTTTTTTTAAGTTAATTTTGATTGAGTGCATTTCATACAACCTCTCTTAATGAAATTTAGACTCATTCCCCCATCCATGCCTACCCTCATGCCCCCCCCATTCCCTGCCAGAGCTCATGGATTCTGTCATACATGCTAAATTCTGTTTTGCATCTTTTTCTCAGTCTTTAATAACCCTTTCAATGCACAAGTTTACTGTTTTGGACAGTTTTTGAATAGGTTTTTCTCTCTTTTTTATATTATTCCAAAATATGCATATATACACTCCACACAAATCAAAATTACAAATTCTGAAAATGAACTATAGGTTAGTTCCAAAACACATTTAGAGATTCACATTTTAACAGTAAAGTTGCATGCAGGTAAAAAGAAGTATAACTTTATGTTCTATATATTTATATATATATATTTTATATATATGAAATATGTTGTGCATTATGTTTTTAAAATATATATAGATATAATAAGTATATAATATATATATATATATATATATATTTACAAACATACATGCACACACATCACTTGAATTGGAGGGTTTTTTTTTCTTCCTTAAAAGATGTCATGTTTTCCTTAAGGAAATTCTCAAGGGTTCCTCCTTGGCAACCCCAACCATCAATCCTGCTCTTTTGCTCCACATTGGGGTCTTTCCTTCCCATGGTCCCCCAAAATGAAGTCCAGTAAGCACATGTCTTGATCCCCCTGCACTAGCCTATATGATACAGCCCAGGTAGTCCAACAATGACAGTCTACACTCTGACAAGGCTGACATCCCCTTAGCTGTTTAGTCCATAAGCTGGGTATTTCAGTGGTCCCCATCTGGCATTGAAGGTTTGACATTGTGACTCAACCTGATTATCTATGAAGCTCACACTGGAGTCTGCACAACCAAGTTATGAAAAAAATCACAGAATAATCCATAGTGTTTGAATAAGTTTGGAAATATTCATAGATATCTTGGGATGCATGCAACCTGTGGGATATAGGGAGAGAATGCCTGTATATATAGGTTGTTTGCCTTCATGATGGCATGGCTCACTGGAAGTTGCAGAACCAGTCTGAAACACAGCACTGTTTGAAAGAACCTACTCATTATCCTTAGTTCAGGACCATTGTTTTTGCACCATTATAAAGTTTTAAATAGAAGTACTGTATGATTGACTCCACCTGCAGAGATTGATTGATAATTATTTATTCATGTAAAGATGTATCTGAGAATTCACCATCCCTAAGAACTAAAATGCTGTGAAAATCAATATATTATACTGCTTAGGAAAGATATGACCATATTCCTCCTTAACTTTAATGTAAGTATTTAATCAAGATAAAAATTCACATTTTAGGAAGCAACAATTAAGCTGGTTGTCATAAAACTTTAAATTTCTGATTAAAAAATAGGACTATAAACCAAAAGTGCAAAAAATGCTGAGATATTGCATTTGCAAGTGTATAACTCGAGGATAATATTATATTATAGAGCTTTACTAATATAAAATAGGCAAAATTACACCCAGAATATCATGACTTGGATAAGAAGTAAACATTGAACAGATGCTTCAGCTTCAATAATTATCACAGAAATGCAAATGTAAACAATCATGAGAAAGCATTTAATAACCTCAGATAGGCAAAAATTATATAACTAATAGCAGGAAGTGTTGGCAAAGCTGTACAGTAAAAGTAAATGTAACTAATGACAGAGAATGTAACTTATAGTGCAAGAGTTTTAGAGTCATATTTGGAAATAGTAGAGATGGAAATGTAGATTTCTTTTTCTTTTATTTTTTTGGGGGGGGTATTTTTGAGACAGGGTCTCCCTGTAGCCCCAGCTGTCATGGAACTCACTATGTGGACTAGGCTGGTTTTGAACTCACAGAGATCTGCCTGACTCTGCCTCCTAATTGCTGGGATTAAAGGCATGCACCACAACACCCAGCTGAAAATGTAGATTTCTTATACTTCATAAAAACCCCTTCAGTAAATACACAGTATTATGTCCTAAGAAACATTTGACCTTATTTATGTACAAACCACAAGAGAGGAATATCCACTATATGATTATCCATAAAAAGGAAATATATATTTCTGACATACCAAGTAAGAAATTGGGTAAACTAATTGTGTATAACAAATTATGGTAAAATATAAATTTAAACATAAGCAAATGCAATAATATATTGTTTGTTAAGAAAGGAAATTGTTAAAGGACCTAGTATTGTAGTGTTTTCATGAACCTTAGAACCATGATGTCAACCTGACTGAGCCTAGAGTCACCTAAGAAGAGAGTGTCAGTTGAGGAATTGATCACTTTGTCCTGTGGGCATGTCTGTGTGGACTTTCTTGACTATTAATTTTCTGAAGAGGGCCTAGGCCACTGTGGTGATCACTGCCAACAGGTGATCCTGGGCAATATAAGGAGTTTGAGTATTTCTGAAATAAAGGAAATATAATAGCATGCACAGTGAAGAAGGACACATTTGTGTACATGGCGAAGATCAGATAACATCACTTTTTTCTGGAAGTATGAAATTTTCATGAATACTATTAATCTCAAAGTTTCTGTTTCAACCTCTCATATGTATTTTTGTGTATAAAACAGAGAGAAAAGACACAAAACAGACAGAGATAGAGACTTGTGCATTTTCAGAACAGGTGGTGTCATTATCAGATTGCTAATCCTGGCACTAAATTATTATTTTTACTCTTAATTTTTATTGTGCTTTTGTGAATTTTTATTTTATAGTGAAATCTGTGAACTTGGAAAAAAGTACTCAAGTTTAACAAGGTTTCACAAATTTCATTTCGTGAAAAAGATAAAAAAAAAAAAACATTGCATCTAGCTACGTTCTTATGAAATGATCTTAGCATAGAAATGAAGGGCTGGAGTGGAGTTGATGACCTGCAGAAGGAGAGGCGATAAGACCCTGCTGCCGAAGACCTGACATTAACATTGGAGGGATATATTGAGACCGCACATGCAAGTGTACAGATGGCCTCTGGAATGCAAGAGAGTGTCACCAAAGGCCACTAAACCAATAAAGCAAATACGGGTCTCCTTGAGTCAAGCAAGACTCCTCTGTCAGCACCAGCTACACCTCACCTGCCTGGAAATACTGTGCAGCAGAGGCAGCCATGTGCCTGTATATCCCAAATCTAATTGGCTATTGGCTCTCTCCTTGGAGGAATAACCCATGGCTGATGCCACAAGCTTACATCCTCTAATGGTTAGGAGATGGTATAAGCCACAGTAAGACCTTGTCATATTTAACAGGGGAAAAATGTAATTCATGTATTAACATATCATCCAAATATATGTGTCTATGCCAAAGTAACCTACCATAACTATTAGTGCTGTTTAAATACCTATATATCTAATTGCTTGTGCTTCATTAGTAGGATCGAAAGGTTATTCCTGGACAAACTGTTAGCCCATGAAAGGAAACAGCCAGAATTGACCAGAGTCCAAGACAACAGCTCCAGAGAGAGTGGACTGTTTTGCTTCTCATCCACTGTGCCCCTTTTCTAAGCCTAGGGAACAATCTGCGGAAGAGGGGGCGTGGTAGAATGTAAGGGCTGTGATTGGGGTGAATGGTGAAACTACAGCAATGTAGTCTGGACACTCATTTGATCAACTTGATTGAACATACAACCCCTCACCCCCCACTGGATGGTGGGGCTGGGGGGTTGGGCACAACAGCCTGCAGATTGGTTTTGCATGAAGGATGCTTGTACTCATGGATTATCACTTATAGCTAAAAAATGAAAAAAAAAACTGAGAGAAAGATGCAGGACAGTTATGGAAGAATGCATGATCTGGGATGGGGTGGGGGTGGGGGGAAGGGAAAGGGAAATGTGCCTTAACTTAATTGGAAAATAATATATGAAATGCACAAAGCATCAATAAAAATTAAAAAAAAAAAGAATTAACCTTTAAGAGCATTTCCCAAGAAAAATAGGCTATCTAACAACAATAAACAAAAACAATGCTGTCAGGCAAGGGAAACTGACCTTTGAGTTGTTCAAAGGGAACTCTGACTCCCAAAACGTTATAGCCTCCAGTTACTGCTCTTGTTTGTCTCCTTAGACTAAAAGGTAGGACACTATTCTTTTCATTTTACTTCACTTTTTTCACACAATGGTTCACAATACAACCCTCCTTTCCCCTCCCCCAAACCCCCTTCAGATCCCATGCATTACAACATCCTATTATTGAAGTCATAACACACTGTGAGCAGGATTTGGAAGAACTGAACTACAGCTAATCTAGAAATATCCTCCCTGAGGACCAGCTCTCATAATATCAGAGGGACCTGTGCAAGCTCTAAAGGGGGGAAAAAAAAATTAACATTTCAGCCAGCTCTAAAGCCAGTAGAAACACATGGAACACCACAACCACCAGCCTAAAATATAACCCAATATTATAATACTGGGACTTTTTTTTCAAGTTAACATCTTTATTGTTGGAAGGTAAAACAGACTTCTCCACAGCAGATATTCTCAGCCATTTTTTATTGCAGTGTTATTACCAAATGATTTAAATGGAAAGCAAACTTTTCAATAAAACTTATTGGGTGTCTTTTTGAGACAGGCTCTCCCTGTAGCTCTGGCTGTCCTGGAACTTGCTATGTAGACCAGGCTGGTCTTGAACTCAGCAAAGATCCACCTGCCTCTGCCTCCCAAGTGCTAGGATTATAGGCCTGAGCCAACATGCCCGGCACTAAATATTTTTAAAAATTGATTTTTCTTTGTGTGTGTGATGGTTTGAACAAGAATGTCCCCCATAGGCTCCAAGTATCCCAGCATTTGTCTCTAGTTGGTGGCACTGTTCTGGGAGATCTTAGAAGGTGTAGCCTTGCTGAAGGAAGTGCCACACTCGGGTGGTCTTAAACAGCTTTTAAACCTTGTGGCTAACAGGTCCCCCTCTGCTTCCTGAGCCTGCTTGAAAATGTGAGGCTCTGCTTTCTGCTCCTGCCTCTCCACCATGATGGACTCTATTTCTCTTGAAATCATAAGTTCAAATAAGCTCTTCCTTCTCCAAGTTGCTTTGGCCAGTGTTTCTATCACAGCAATAGAAAAGTTACTAAGAAAATGTGCTTTGCCTGCATTGTGTGTACCACAAGTTGCCTAATGCTTGTGGAGGTCAGAAATGAGCATTGGATCCCTTGTAACTGGAGGTACAGATGGTTGTGGGCCTCCCTGTGAATGCTTGGAATCAAACCCAGCTCCAATCCCAGAGCATCAAGTTTTCATAGCCTTTGAGTCATCTTTCCAGCACCATTCATTAAATTCTTAATAAAAATTTTCTTGACTTTGTTTCCCAGTAACATTGCGAATTCCTACACAGGCACTAGCAAAAGTAGTACATCATAATTTAGTAAATTCATTGTGATCATGGGCTGCTAGCTTTTGTGCTAACTTTTTATAAGAAACTGAATTGTTGGGGCTGTAGAGATGACTCAGCAATTAAAAGTGCCAACTGCTCTTGCAGAGGACCACTTTTACACTCAAGGTAACCAACAGCTTTCTAACTGGATTTAAGGACCGCTCAGTTGGATGAAATTCATCAATAGTGGCCGGCGCCTGGAAGGTCAGCATGTGAAGGTGGTAGTGGCAACGTGGGTCTGGCCCCGCTGTTGCTGTGGGGGCCACCGCCGAAGGGGGACCCTGGCCTGAGGTGGCGGTAGGAAGTCCACAGCAGTCGGCTGCGACTTCATGGAGGGCGGCGGATGAAGTGGCAACAAGGCCACAGGTGGCTTAGCCGGCTTCTTTGTAGCAGGAGGAGGTGGGTACTAGCAGGCCGATTTGGCCAGCATCTCGCTAACTGGTATGAATCCCCTATCTCCTTATTTAAACGTGGACCCACGATATCTTGTTCAGGATACTGATGAGTTTATTTTGCCAACTGGAGCAAATAAAACCCGAGGCAGATTTGAACTAGCCTTTTTTACCATTGGAGGATGTTGCATGACAGGGGATGCATTTTGGGCAACAAACGGTCTTCGGCTAGGATTGAAGGAAACCCAGAACATGGCCTGGTCCAAACAAAGAAATGTACAGATTTTGAATATGGTGACTAGGCAAGGGGCACTTTGGGCTAATACTTTAGGTTCTCTGGCTTTGCTCTATAGTGCATTTGGTGTTATCATTGAGAAAACACGAGGTGCAGAAGATGACCTCAACACAGTAGCAGCTGAAACCATGACGGGAATGTTGTATAAATGTACAGGTGGTCTTCGAGGAGTGGCATGGGGTGGTCTGGCAGGACTGACACTTACCAGCCTCTATGCACTACATAACAACTGGGAGAACACGAAAGGCTCCTTGCACCAACAGTCACGCTGAGATTTTGCCATCTCAGGAATGGGGGACATTTTGTAGTCATCCAGATCAATTAACAAGTCAGTCTGGAGTTACTTCCTCTCACGAACTTACAATTACTTTGAGCAATTGGAGATTCTGATTTGCTGTGATGAAGATCATGCATGCCCAGGACCACAATGCTTGCCCTTAGTGAGTTTAAGCCAAACCTTTGGTGGCTCACTGAGTAATGTGTTCTTTTCTCCTTTGGAGATGATCTCATACCCTCTTTCCCACCCCATAAACTGGAAAACCACTTATTCTCAGAATTTATCACCATGTTTATTCATTTAAAAATCTGCAGCCCATGAAAGAATACAGCCAGAATTGACTAGAGACCAAGACAACAGCTCCAGAGAAAGTAGACTGTTTTGCTTCTCATCCACCTGTGCCCCTTTTCTAAGCCTAGGGAACAATCTGCGGAAGAGGGGGCATGGCAGAATGTAAGGACTGCGATTGGGGTGAATGGTGAAACTACAACAATATAGACTGGACACTCTTTTGATCAACTTGATTGAACATACAAGCTCCCCCTGCTGGATGGTGGGACCCATGAGCTGTGTGGGTTTGGGCACAACTGCTTGCAAATTGGTTTTACATGGAGGATGCTTGTACTCACAAATTATCACTTATTGTTAAAAAAAAATGAAAACAAAGCAAAACAAAACAAAAAAACAGAGAAAGATGCGGAAAAGTTACAGCAGAATGCATGATCTGAGATGGATAGGGGTGGGGTGGGGGGAAGGGAAGGGGATATATGCCTGAACTGAATTGGAAAATGATGTATGAAATACACGAAGCATCAATAAAAAAAAAATCTGAAACTGTTGCCCTATACTCCAAATAAAGGGTGAAAAAAAAAAAAGAAAGAAAAAAAAATCATCAATAGTAATATAAACTTACCCAACCATCTGAGGCTGGAGAAGTTACAAATCCCAAAGAAGAACCTGCTTCTGAGCTTATCCTGAATCAATATATTTTCTAACTGTATTTTAAATACTCATTTTTCTCTGTATTTACCTTTTAAAGCAGAATGGTGAATTACAAGACCAAAGGAAGCTTAGAGTGTTGTTCTCATACTTTACTTTGGAAAAAGAAATGTGGGGGATTCCTCTTGTTTTCTACCCACTGATAAGCACAGATCTCTGCATACAAAAGCATTTTGCATCAGAATGAAGCAGTACACATATCTGCAACTGGTCTAATGCAAAGAATAAATGACAATGGTGTACCCATATGCAATTCATACATCGAAAATACAACCTGTAGACATAATGTTTAGGGAACAATGTATAATTAGGGATGGAACAATTGTAAGAGCTGGAGGGGCTGAACATCTGCTGCTAGCCAGTGTCTTCCAGAAATCTCAACAACGAGGTTGCCTTAACAAGTTCTGCACAGTGACACCGCCTGTCTACATGCAAATATGGATGGAGGAAATTTCCCAAAGTCACACCCCTAGACGAAGAGCTACAGGCACTCAATGGCTGCTGCTAGAGAGTTTTTCTTTGGGGATCAGCCTTATATGTACATACAAGCAAGATCCGATGGACTCAGTAAGTTTATACATATGTTACTATACAAATGTAACAATGATAATTACTGACTTTGAGAGAGAGTGTGAGAGTCATAAGAGGAGTTGCAAGGGAACAAGGAGTAGAAACTATGTAAGTACTGTACTCATATGAAGTTGTCAAAAAATTAAAAATTAAGGGCTGGAGAGGTAGCCTAGCAGTTAAGAGCACTGACTGCTCTTGCAGAGGACCTGGATTCAATCCCCAGCTCCCACATGGTGGCTGAGAACCGTCTGTAACTCCAATTCCAGGAGAACTCCAGTTCCAGGGGAATCCGACACCCTCTTCTGACCTCCGCAGAATTGCATGACACCGGTGCACAAACCTACATGCAGACAGTACATTCATACAAATACAAAAATAAATAAAATTTAAAAAAATAAAAAAAGTTAAAATTAAGTACAATATATATTATCCAAATATTGTAAGTATTTACTTTAAATGGTATAAGGTACTCAATATTTTTTTTTAATTTTTTTTAATTTTATTTATTTCCGTATGTGTATGAATGTATTCTCTGCATGCAAGTCTGTGCACCATGACGTGCAATGCCGTGGAGGTCAGAAGAGGGCGTCGGACTCCCCTGGAACTGGAGTTTTCCTGGAATTGGAGTTTCAGACGGCTCTCGGCTGCCATGTGGGTACTGGGGATCGAACCCGGGTCCTCTGCAAGAGCGGTCAGCGCTCTTAACCGCTAGGCCATCGCTCCAGCCCGGTACTCAATATTTTAAAGTAAACTTCTTTTAAGGTCCCCCAATTGAATTCTATCTTCTTAGCAAATGTAGGCAGCTAGTTTTGAAGAGCTAGAAGCTAAAATTTCAATCTGCAGTTAGTGTTCACCTTAAATTGTCACTGTACTCATTATTCATTTAACAACACACATTTGTTCTGAGAAATTAATGTTCAGATAATCTCATTTTGTAGGAACATGATTGAGTGTTCCTAAAGTAACCTAGCTGGTGTAGCCTACTAAATACCCAGATTATTACGTATATCTGATTGTTGATAGACTCTAAACACATATAGCATATTACTAATGTGGATGCTGTAAACAATTATAGCATAAAAGAAGAAATAACACAACTTGGAAGGGTGTATGTAAATATATCACAATATACAAAGACTAAGATAACAATTAAGTGAAAGCAATAATTATGATATTTTGGGAGCTAAATGCATTTTCACCAAAAGATCATTATGTAGAGCATTATTACATACTCATTTGCTCTCTCCTGATTTCTCATCTAGGTTTATTAAATAACTAACTTTATTAGTCAAATAAGTGAATGCTTGTTCATTGTCATTTCAAGAGTACATATCCAATTACTCAGTTGTTTCTTAGTAAAATAAGTAAATACAAAATGTTCTACAAAAACTATTTTATGATGTGATAAACTATATCAAATTATTGTTTTATCAATTTTAAGCAAATAATGAAAAAAATGAAATATTGTGTTGCTTTATAATTTTCTAGGTTAGTATTTAACCAATCACAGTGTGGTGGTTTGAATGAGTGTCCTCCATAGGCTTTAAGTATTCAGACATTTGTCTCCAGTTGGTGGCACTGTTCTTGGAGGTCTTAGAAGGTGTGGCCATGCTAGAGGAAGTACGTTATTGGGGGCAGGCTTAGTGAGTTTAACAACCCTTGCAGTCTTCAGTCACTCTCTCTCTGCTTCCTGTGCTCATTTCCAGATGCGACCCTTGGCTTGCTGCTCCAGCTCCAGCTGCCATGGCTCCCACCACAATGGACTCTGATTCCCTGGAACCATCAATTGTAAGCTCAAATAAACTCTTCCTTTTATAAATTCCTTGGTCATGGTGTTTTATCACAGCAACAGAAAAGTGACTAATACAGTTATTTGGTACCAGAGAGTGGGCTGTTGGCTGTGAAGAACCTGACCATGTGGATGTTTGGAGAAATGTGGAAGACTTTGGAACTTTGGGCTAGAAAAGCTGTTGACTACTGTAAGCAGAGCTTAAGGGGCCATTCTAGTAGAAGCCTGGAAGAAAGCATTGCTGCAAAAAATGTAGTTCCAGAGGAAAATAAAGACTTAGGCAGCAACTGGGATATTTTGATAAAGAGTCTGGCAGCAGTTTGCCCACAGCCCAAATGCTTGCCTGATGCTAAGTTGAAAAGCAATGGACTAATGTCTTTGGCAGAGGATATTTCAAGACAGCCTAATGTAGAAATGGTGGCGTGGCTTTTAATGGTGAATATTGTACAGATCTACAGTGAAGAAGAGCAGATGGGGCAGAAAGAAATGCAAAATGTACAGTTTGGATCTGATAACTGCACTAGGAAGATTAAAGGTGGGGCCAAGGCATGTGAAGGAGAGGTTCCTTTTGATAAGGAGATTAAAGTGATTAAGGAGAGGCCTGGAGATTTACAAGTAAACAAAAGAATCAGTACCTTCAGGGCAAGACCACACCCAGCTAATCCTCCAGCAAGTCCAGGGCAGAGAAAAATTGCAAATGTGGTTAAAGTAGGAGAGATTCCATCCCGAACTTGCAGCCAGATTCAGCAGTTTCATTCACGTGGTGCTGGCTTTAGAGGCATGAAGTTTGCAAGAGTGAAGGGGTCTTCAGTTATTCCTCCACAGTTTCAGAGAGCTGCCAAGGTCAAGCAGAGTGCAGCAGGGGTGTCCCTGCATAAAGAAGGCCCTGATAGGCCATTGCATGAAGCTGTGAATGTAAAGTCTGGTTGGCAGCGGAGACCCCAAGAAGACATTTGAGGTGCTAGACCTGTGAGATATTTGCCAAGCAGAGCTGCATACAGGGAGTGGTACTAGCCTAAGAAAGAGATGTATGTTGCAAACAAAGCTGCAAAAGCTGAGCCATCTAAGCCCTTTGGAAGTCAAGTCCCAGAAGTCACACATGGAGCTACAGGACTTGGTGTTTGCCCTGCAGATTTTCGGTCTTGTTTTGGTCCAGTATTTCCTCACTATGCCTCTATTCCTCCCTTTTGGAATGGGAATGTGTATTCAGTTCCACTGTACATTGGGAGTATGTAATTTGTCTTTTGATTTTACAGAAGCTTACAGTTTAGGAGATTGGCCTGAGTCTCAGAAGAGACTTCGGACTGTAGATTTTTGAATTGCATTGAAACTGGTAAAGACTATGAGGACTTTTAAGGTTGGACTAAATGCATTTTGCTTTTTATATGATCAGGAGCCTATGGGGGCCAGGGAGTGGAATGTGGTGGTTTGAATGAGTGTCACCCATAGGCTTTAAGTATTCAGACATTTGTCTCCAGTTGGTGGCACTGTTCTTGGAGGTCTTAGAAGGTGTGGCCATGCTAGAGGAAGTAAGTTATTGGGGGCAGGCTTAGTGAGTTTAACAAGCCTTGTGGTCTCCAGTCCCTCTCTCTCTGCTTCATGTGTTCATTGCAAGATGTAACCCTCGGCTTGCTGCTCCAACCCTGGCCACCATGCTTCCCGCCACAATAGACTCTGATTACCTGGAACCGTCAATTGTAAGCTCAAATAAACTCTTCCTTTTATAAGTTCCTTTGGTCATGGTGTTTTATCACAGCAACAGAAAAGTGACTAATACACACAGCTCAGTGGGTCATGGGAATGATGTACAATATGGACTAGCCCAAGACTGATGACTTTTACTTAACCTTGCAATCAGAAAGAGAATTGTAGCTTTCTTATAATGTAAACAAGCTCAATTATCATATGTTCCTCTTATGACCTAGGTATATGACCTTAATCCCTTGCAACACTTCATAGTCCTCTACTCCACATAGTGTCTGAATGTATGTATATAAGATTTATAGGTTAAAGCACTGCCCATTGTCTCATTGAAAATCATGAGATAATTATCTCATTCTTGTTGTAATCAATAGATAGGATTAAATTATTAACATGTCTTTATGATCCATTGTGTCCCAGTCTAAATGAGTAAGGATCAAAAAGAATAAAATTCTTTGATAAGATAATGGTCCAACTTTTACCTTTCCCATTTCATGCAGAAGATACTTTTAAATAAGACAAAAAAACTAGCCCTAGAGAGTACTAAAGGAACAAATGTTCAGAAGTGTGTGTCTGCTCTTGACCTTAAAATAGATGCAAAGAGTCAAGATGGTAAATGCCATTACTGGGCAAATCTAGCCTAGTTTGCTTTTGTCAATATACTTTCATTAAAATATATCATGTAAACTTTCCTAACATAGTCTGTGGCTACACACTTGAATATTTTCAAAAGAGGTCATGTGAGTTGGAAAGCTAATACTATTTACTATCTGGCTCTTTGCAGATAAAAGTTGCAGTTGGCATAGAGCAAATGAATTGTTGCAGTCCAAAAAGAACAACACAAAGACTGTCACATTAGTAGATAAAACGTAAGTTCTCTAATCAAGCCAACAATTCATTGCTTGTGACAATTGAACATTCTTATCAAGTGTGGTTTGCAATATACTCAAATTGCAGATGTTGGATTAGATAATGTTTAAGATCCCTTCTAACCTAAATATTTATTCAGTAGAATATTTGGTATTTTTATTAAGGTAGTTAGTAATCCTACATTGCTTATAATGTTGTGGCTCTCCTTCCTCAAGAATTTGGAGGTTGAAGCATGTGTTCATAAATGCATAATACAAAGTATTGACATTTAAATTATTGAGGAAAGTTTGCCATGGCAGTTAAATAAATACATAATATTACAATTTTAATATCTATAATTATCTCAATTTAAAGTAACAAGTTAATATTAGTAATATCTTTATACTTCTAGCAGCATCACTATTTAGTCAAGAACTGTTAGAAGTGAAATGAACAGACTTAGCATTTCATTTTTGTTATTGTCTTTTGTTTTCTGGTTTTGAGACAGGATCTCCCTCTACCCCAGCTGGCTGGGCACTCACTATTTAGACCAAGCTGGCATAATCTCATAGAGATGTACTAGCCTCTGCCTCCTGAGTGCTGAGACTAAAGGCATGTGCCACGATACCTGGCTTAGATTTAGCATTTCTAACATTGAGAATTACTTCAGATGATCACAGCAGCTGTGGATCAACTCAAAGCACATACATCTATAGTTGGTAGACTAAGATATATTTTAAGTAATTGAATTATTATTCAATAGGTAAAAACTAGAAATATAAAAAGAGAATTCATATTTCATCAGGAAAAGGTTTAAAAGAATGCTCATGTTATTTGAATCAAATTTATTTTTAAGTTAAAAAACAGAAATTAGAAATATGTGGCTGCTAGTAAAATTCCCTGCTTTCCATAAGGAACTGTAATATATTAACTGATACTGGTGTATTTTGAGGTGAAAATGAAGCCACAGTTGAAAGAACAATGAAAAATCAAGTCACCAGACAGCACCTTCCAAAATCCTGAGGTAAATTTTGTCATAAATATAGAAACGCTTCAGTAGATGATGATTTCTCACTGATAGAATAAAACTAGAAGACCACAAAAAAAGAAGTCAAATAGGTTAAATTTCACAAAGAACCTAAGAAAATACAGAAGTTGTAGATTAGTTACCTATACTTTATTTCTGAAGAAATAAAATGAAAAGAAACTTTAAAATTAAAATAAAAGCTATGCATATGTTTTTTACACAAAATTTTGTGTTAGTTTCTGCTTAGTAAAGAATAAATGATGTCACTCTCTAAGTCTGTCAAAAGCATGTCATGGTCTAATAACCTTATGTTTTCTTTCAATGAACTTATCAGACTAGAAGAGCAAAGAATAAAATGTTTTTATTCAGCAACATAATACAAAATAATGTTAGCACCAAAGAATATTTAGTAAAGAGGCCAATATAAACATACACAAAAATCCTAAACCAGCTCAACTACGACCTGGATATTTATCCACTTATTATTGGACAACATACAAGAAAAGAAGGAACATTTTTTTGCTAAACCTGAGAACTGGAAAGAAGGAACATTTTTAAGATTTTTAAATAGTTCAATAGCCTGCTATTAACTGGAAAGTTTTCTAAACACAGTTATTCCGTTGTACTAAGTGAATACATTTGAACTTCTTTGAACCATTATATTATTATTTGCTTTATAAATAAAGTGTTACAAAGCCGGCTTAGTAGTGCACCCCTTTAATCCTAGCACTTGGGAGGCAGAGGCAGGTGGATCTTTGTGAGTTCAAGGCCAGCCTAGTCTACAGAGTGAGTTCCAGGAAAGCTGGGGCTACAGGGAGACCCTGTCTCAAAAAGACTAAATAAACAAATAAACAAACAAACAAACAAATAAATAAATAAATAAATAAATAAGTAAATAAAAAGTGTTACTGAGCTACTGACTTGAAATGGGAAGGTCATCCATGACATGTACCAGATTCTTGACAATAATAAAAGAACTTACAAAATATTTACTAAAGCCAAGTGATTTTTATCAATGAAAATATAAAGACTTTTAAGCAAAGAGACTTTTTCAAATTAATATGGCACTCTCCCCAGCCTGGAATTCCATATGCGTGCCCATCCGTTGATTATCATACCCTGACCACAAAATGTACTTGGACAAATAAATCTATATAAATTATAGATTTATTCATTGTACTTTTTATTCCCTTACATATTGAGGAGATTACACCAGTCCAAAGAAGCATTCTTTCTTCCTGTTATATTCATTCTGAAGTAGGAAAGGGAAAGAAAATTTGTCCTAAATAGTCACTAGATCTAGTATCATCATGAATAAAGTTTATATAGATACAATACCAGAAAGTGTACTTAGCAAAGTAAAGGAAAAGGCAATTCATAAAGCCATATATTCTATTTAGGTGTTTATTTTTGTTACCACAAAAGTTAATAATTTTATTTTACATTAAATACCAGTACTTTGAAAAATACTTGATATCAGAATGGTTAAAGTAGCTGATCAATTTCTATTTGACCTTATGAAAACTGAAGACATCTCCTAAATAAATAAAGTAGCAAACTCAACACTGCACATTGTCTGGAAGTCACTTACTTGGACATCATTTTATTGGCCTGAGAAAGTGAAAGAAGGAAAGATGACTCTCCTTCTGACAACCAACATGGCAATCAAGAGATGCTGCATTAGTTATTTAAAAAAAATTTAATTGAATTTTTGCAAGTTTTATAGAATGTATTTTGATCATAATTAGACCCTTCTCTAATCTGCCCCACTCTTATAGTCCCCCACTGTTCTGCATGTACTCTGTCATATATATTAAGAACTAAAGAGCAAAGTTTAGATGCCCTATTGTCCTTTGCTGTGAGTGCATCCACTAGAACCTGCTTAAACTATCAAGCCTCTTAGCATGCATCAAAGAAGCTCCTTTGCCTAACAAATAGATATCATTACAAAGCTCACAAACTGGCCAAACTCAGAGAATAAGTGGCTGTGAGTTGCCCAGCCCTAAGATCCACATCAGCAATGCAACTTCTACACTTGAGGTTCAAGGAACCTAGTGAAACAGGGGTGAAAAAGAATATTAACACTTCTCTCAATTCTCACCAGCAAAGATTCATCATGCAACAAACAGATGGTAGTTTATCCAGAAAGCCAAAACTTGCCAAAAAGGCTGCAGAGTGCTAATCCCTGAATAGGATACCTATAACAAATCATTGCCACCCAAGGCGCTTGGGCCATTGTGGAAGAGGGGATGGAAAGATTGTAAGAACCAGAGGTGCTAAATATCCACAAGGAAATAACATTTTCCATGCAGCTGGGAAGTTACTCATATGGACTCACATCAATGGTAACAACAAACATAAGACCACAGAATCTCAAGCCAAAGTCCCTACATAGATGGAAGGAAGTGGGGAAGAACTCCTAACCTTTCTGAACTATTGACAACCCATAACTACTGGAAGAAGGAGAGTTATTTTTCTTTAAGTGTGTGTTCCTAGACAGGTGAGCAATTTATTTTTATGATTAAAGCATATTCTTCCATTAGACGAAAAGGTGTTTACTAAAGGAGCCTAAGGAGTAATATCAAGCACATTGACATTTTTACAATTGTATTTAGCTTACTTTTTTAATTTTTCGACTACAACCACTAAACACTAGAGTGAAATTAAAGAAACTAAAGTTAGAAAGTAATCAAGACTGTGTTTTCTCTTTTAATTGAAACAGAAAACTCAGTTCTGGTTCAGCACCCTTGGCGTAGAGATTCTTTTAAGCCTCCTCCCTTAGTCTTTTCAAAAATGTTCTTCATTTAGCTAGCTAAATAACTAGTAAGGCAAGCTTGAGTTAACAAACAAAAAGGCATTATAGAAAGGTACTGCATCTTCATTTCTGATATCAGAATTATATTTTTATTCAAATCAGAACAATAGTCTTTACCATTCCCAGAATTAAGGTCATAGTAATCTGTCTTCCTGTGTTCTTCAGGATTACCTAGATGTTTTCTTCCCACTTCATTAGCTTCATATAAGTTTTCTCTTTGTTGTGTGATTATTCATTTTACTGCAAAGCAACATTTTTATCTTGATAGATAGACTTTACAAGTAAGGATTGTAAACTTTTCTGAGTTTTGCTTAGTAGTTTCTAAAGAATTATTTTTCTTCCTACCAGTCAAACTGCAATCCCCCTTCCCCATCAAGGGGTGGAAGATGTGGATAAGAGATGCATGAAGGTCATCACTGAAGGGTCATAAACCATTGTGAATAATGTCAGAACTATAATTTAATTAGTACCCCATCTGTCACTTTCTGTTTGATGAGCACTAAATGTCCAATTATCATTTAATATCTGCTCTAATCAGTTCTGGCAAATTTTTCAGGCACATGAGAGATGACATTAATAGATGAAAGTGAGTCTACTCTTGCCACATTATCAGAAAAAATCTTGAGCAGTACTGACTTACAACAGAAAAGGTAGACATTTATTCCAATTAGTGGTAATGACATTTTCTATCAGCAGTGTCGTGGGTTATCTAAAACAAAGAATTTTCTTTGTTCTCAAGTGAAGTAAGTGTGCTAGATATATGTATGATTCAAAGGAATGTTTGTATAGATTATCAAATGATTAAAAATAATTGGCATATGCAACCATCTTTGCTACAATGCCTTTTGAATTATATTTCACCTGATAAAGATATTAGTGGTGTATACTGTGTCTCTGGAAAGAATTTTAAGATAAAACATATGCCTGATCAATTTTGAGCATTTTCTTCTGTGAAGTAGAAACAATTCAGTAAAAGATCTTCCACTTAAAGATGATAGTACTGCAGGTTCTGCATAATTTAGGTAGTAATGAATTCATGATCACAATTTTTTTATTCATTACCAAAACATATACAATAGCATTCTGTTTGTGGCTTTACTGTTTATTTTGGCTTAGTTAAAAAAATTAAATACCAAAAGGCTGAGTGTGGTAGCACACACCTTTAATCCCAGAATTTAGTAATCAGAAGCAGGTTTAGCTCTGTGTGACTAAGGACAGCCTGTTCTATGTAGAGAGTTCCAGAACAGCTGGGGTTTCAGTGGCTACAGGGAGACCCTGTCCAAAAGAGAAAAAAAAAAAAACATAGAAATTTCAATATTATAAATGAAAGAATTTTAACCATCCACATGTTAACATCTGTAGTAGCATGCACTATTTCCATCCCTGTCATCACTACTCTGAACATTTCCCCAGTGATTCTTCCTTTATATATAGTTAAGAAAATATTTGTACCAGAATTATGTCCTTCAGGAATAAACTGTATGTTAACTCCAATATATGTTCAGGAGTTCACATTTTTTCCCTTTAATTTTATATTACGCTAAATTATAAATATATACCTTCTGCCCATATACATTAATTACTATGTCTGAAAGTGAGTGGTAAGTTAATTCTAGGGCTCATTAAGAGATTCACACTATAACATCACAGTTGCTTTCAGACAGAAAGAAATATAACAATAACGCTGTTCAGCTTGTCTTTAAATTGGGGGATTTAGACGTTTATATAGGCATATTTTGGAGCAATGCAATTGGGAGGGAACCACAACAGCATAAGGACTGGGTAAAAGAACAGACTGATATAGATAAATTCTTCCCCAAACAATAAACCTTTGCAGACAAAAAGTTTAAAAAGACTGAGATAGAGATGCAGGACATGTATGGGAGAATGCATGATCTGGGGGTGGGGTAGGGGGAAGGGAAAGGGGAATATGTCTAAATTGAACTGAAAAATGATGTCTGAAATACACAAAACATCAGTAAAAGTATTACAGAAAAGAAAATATTTGTTTTATTTTTGTTTGAAATTTTGAAAATCATTAAAAATTTTTAAATTTTAGATTTCAGAGCACAATTTCAGATGAAGATTTAGAGATTAGGTTTTGTTGTTTATTTTCATTTTAATAATAATATAATTACATAAATCCTTACTATTGGAGCAAATAAATCAGCCATTTTATTTAACTATTTCTTCTTATAACACTGTATGTACTATAAACATTTATGCAGAAATTCCTGACATAGTGATGCTTGTCTGTGATCCTAACACTTGAGAGTTAGAAATGGGAAGATTGTGAGATAGAGGACAGCCTGGGCTACATTTTAGCATTAGCTTATAAAATGAGCTTCAAAGACCCTGTATCACTATGCCCCTCCTCCCCAAACAGTCCAGGGCAAAAACTTAACTACCAGAGTTTACTTACTATGATGTATACCTTAAACATAAACAAAACTGAATTTTCATCCATAAATATGAACAATTATTAAGCAAATAATTTCTGCATGATGTTCTATCACCTTAGTGCTGTGGTTATAGGCATGTGAAGATTGTCTGGACTTATTGCACAAATATTTTTAGGTAAAATGTTGTAGGAAGTGGAGTAAAAGTCAAAGTCTGATTTCTTTCTTTCAAGGCTCAGGAGATCAAGAAATTTCCTTTTACTGTAGCCAAAAATAGAATGGCTTAAACTCACTTAGATTATAAATAGCAAATTAAGGGATTGAATTGTTAGAATTAAGATATCATTATTGGCAGGTTTCTGGATAACCAAAGACAAAAGAGTAGGCTTATATCATATAATTTTCTATCAATGTTTATGTAGTAAATATCTTTTAAACATTTGATACAGTCTACACATAGTTTATTCACTAAGATTTTGACCCCCTTTACTTATACAGCCAGAATCTTTCATTTTTCCAATAATGTATTTTCTTAAATATTAAAAGAGAAGTAGCTTGTGCTTATATACCTAAACATGAAAAAACAACAAAAAAACCCTCAAAAAATCTGTTATAGTCTTAAATATAATGTTGATTATCTCATGAAGAATTACAATCACTTCCTTTTGACCTGGAAGTTGGTTTGATGCATATATGTATATATGGCATATTTATATATTCTATATATGTAGAATGTACACTTACACATATTTCATATCTTTATATATGGAAGATTTATTATTTTTATGTGTCATGTGGACCCTTGTATGTATGAATGTGCAGCATGTGTGTCTGCTGCACACAGAGGACAGAAGATGGCATCAGATCTCCTAGAACTGGAGTCACAGACCTTTGTTACCCAACATGTGGGTGCTAGAAACCAAATCTAGGTCTCTGAAAGAGCATCAAGTATTCTTAACTGTTGAACCATCTCTCCAAATCCTTCCTAATATTTTTGATTAATAATCCCTAAAGTCTTGAGTATCTTTTTCTTTTAAGGGAAATATGTTTATCAAAGAGAAAATATGCAACACAATCTCATTTCTGATTCCCAGTGACACTGGTTTTATCACAACCAAAAATACCTACCTATGAGATGCCCTACAATTGACTGAAGCCTACATGCTTCAAGGAAGTTGTGTACAAGGCAACTTAATCATTTTCACAGGTCTTCTCCAATGCTCATGACTTGAGATTTAAAATAAATTTGCTTGGTTTATAGTGCACACTTAAACAATATTTATTTAGTTGAAAATGATTTTTTTCCTAATACATTTATAAATTCCTGTAAGTTTGAAACTGAGATTGGACTGCCTGGCTGGGAATTAATTTCATCAAAATTTTATCAGACAATTGTTCTTCAGCTTGACTCTTGATTATTCTGCCCAACATAGAAAACAACTTTCTTCAAAATTTCTAGAGAATAGAGTCTTTCTTTGGGGAAGGAGGAATGGGTTGCATGCTCCTGCACATGAGACTAAGTGCTTGTTAGGCACATCCATGATTGTACCCTTTCACCTATGACTTTTAAATCTCTGCTGAGCATATGAACCATAACTTTAATTGTCAGATTTTAAAACTCACGCCAAGAAATCCACAACCACAAGGAATCAGAATTCTGGGAAAAATAAAGCAGCAGAACCAAATTTAAGCCCCAAAATAATCTTTCCCCAAAGAAACAGTTCACACTATGAGCTTTTTTCTAGGAGATGGAATATTATTGATCCAAAATGCCACCTTTTACATTGCATGCCTTGAAGAGCAGCCTCAATTTCAAAGAATAGTTCAGGACTCTATAAAAATGTTTCTAGTCTTTTAACCCTATACGATGAAATGGGTTGTTTGAAAAGATGGAGCTTATTAATTTAGCACAGTGGTGGTTGTTTGTGCCCCCAAGTTAAGTACTCATACTTGAACTATTTTCCAGATACACTGGGGGATGATTAGAAGGACACTTTCCTAACTGCTGCAGGTTTCATTTCCATTAGGAATACAACTTGGGTACTTCTCAGTGTGATGTGAGCTCTGCCCACCCATAGACAGCAGTCAGAGACCTGTATACACACAGAAGGAAATCCCTAAGTCTGCCAGTAGGTTAATACTAGTACTAGCTCTTAGTTCCTCAGTGTTAACTTCTTTTTGTACTTAAAATACTCAAGTACTTAAATCTAATATAGTAAATATCATGGAGCAGACACATATTCATATCACAGGGCTCATACCCCCAGAATATATATTTCCTACTGTGTCTAGTCTTAGTGTTTTCCAGAGACTGAGCCATTATGAGAGAGAATATGCATTATAGCAGATTACAACTCCTTCAAAAAAAAAAAAAAAACACCCTCTATGTTCTGTGATAAATCATCTATTAAGGAGCATTCAACCCAACTCTCTCTAGGTTACTGCATACTAAGAGTAACTAATTAAAGCCATACTTAAATCAGAAACCAAACTTAATAGACAAAGTGTCAAGAGAGGGCATTTCTCAATTTTCTAAAGTCCTATGAACTTTAATTAAGACTGCTGAAAATCCATACCATTTTCAAAATTTGCTCTTTTAATTTGATGACTTGGACTTTGTATGATCATCCACAGAAGGGATGTCCTAAGGGAAAAGAACATGCACTCTACCATACATGTCTTGCATCTTATTCTGAGTCTTTCCAAAGTTTGTTTTTCCAATTCTTTTGTTGCTGTTCTCTCTAACTTGTGTCCTATCTATCTATCTATCTATCTATCCACCCATATCGCTTGAAGGATTTTTTTTTTTTTTTGCTAAAAGATGTCATGTTTTCCTTAAGGAAGTGCTCAGAGGTTCCTCCTTGGCAAGCTTGAACAACCATCAATCCTGCTCTTGTGCTCCACACTGGGGTCTTTCCCTCCCATGGTCTCCCAACTTTAGTCCATTAAACATGAGTCCTGTCTTAATCTCCCTGCACTGGCCTCCATGATACAGCCTGGGTAGTCTTACAATTGCTGTCTGAAATCCCCTTAGCTGCTTAGTCCACAAACTGGGTATCTCAGTATGATTTATGGAAAAAGTTTAATAAAAATAAAATTATTTTTTTATTTAAAAAAATTTTTTTTATTATTTATTTTTGTATGTGTATGAATGTATTGTTTGCATGCAGGTCTGTGCACCCGTGTCGTGCAATGCCGCGGAGGTCAGAAGAGGGTCTCAGATTACCCTGGAACCGGAGTTCTCCTGGAATTGGAGTTACAGACGGTTCTTAGCCGCCATGTGGGTGCTGGGGATTGAACCCGGGTCCTCTGCAAGAGCGTCGGTGCTCTAAACCGCTAGGCTATCTCTCCAGCCCCCCAAAAAATAAAATAATTTTTAAAAAGAACGTGTGAGCGTCAATCTGAAAAGCTCTCTACAGGGAGAGCCCAAGCTTTCTAGATTTTATAGAAAACAAGCTTGCCAAATGGAAGTTGTTGATGCCCCTACAATCCTACAAGACAGTATCCCGTCTTCCTTTATGTCTCAGGAAAAAAAATGGATCATAAATAACACAGTTTGCTTCTGAGTGGGTTTAGTAATAATATTATTGATGAATTTAATTATTTTACCACTGTGGATTTGAATGAATTCTTCAGTTGTTATTTAAGGTACATGTGCCTTTTTCTTTGTATTAGAGTAGCCCAATATCCGTGGGATATTTTGGTAACCTCCTTAATCTGCCTCCTTGTTGAGAGTCTTGGTTTTATCACTTTGGATTTCAAACACCAAGCTTTCACTTACCTGAACTTTACTGATGAATCAAATTTCAACACTTATGTCCAAATTCTCCAGAAATGCAGAGGTAATTTGACCTGTTCTTAGAAAGAATTATCAAGAGTGTCAAAGACTTGGAAATTTGCTTTGACAAATACAGTAAATAATATTGCTTCATTAAAATTCAAGCTGGTGCTTCTAAACCAGATGGGTTAGCAGAAATATCTACATAGCTCAAGAAAGAAAATAGCTAATTTGCATTAAGAAAAAAACCTGAAATTTGGATCATATTATGAAAAAAATTAACTTGATGAAAATTATGAATATTTTTTTAAAGGAGTACAATCCAATTTTCTTAACAGGAATTTAAATATTTGAATTGAATATAATTATAATATGCTGAAAATTTCATTTCCTTGCAGGATGTAAGAAATTAATTTTAAAAGATATTTCCAGAGATTTAATTATTTTATTCTAACATTTGAGGCTAGAGAAATAAAGTAAAATGGGTATTGTTTATTAACATGAATAAATACTAATGTAAGCAAGCAGCTATTAAAACAGATGTTTCTCATTCAGTGTACATATCAACACTTTGTAGAAAAAATTTAAAAAAAGAGTCAAAACTTTTGAAAGTAGTATAACTCCTGAAAATATTATAGTTCTATATTAATTTGGTTTGAAATTTACATTGTGTTCATTGATATTATTACTTTGAAAGTTTCTCAGCCAAAATAAAATTTAACTTTTAAGAGTGATAAAATGAAACTGTGAAATTTTCAGGTAAGCGGATGCAACTAGAAAGTGTTATAGTAAGTGAGGTAGCACAGGCTCAGAAAAACAAGTGGCATATGTTCTCTCTCATTTGTGGATTTAAATGTTGAATACTAAATGCAAGTGTATATATACTGATGTAATTGCAGGAAACAGGAAAGTGGAAAGGAGCCCTGGCAATAAAAGGGGAAGAAGGAACTTGACAGAGTAGGACAGTAGAAGAAAGGGGGAAATGAAGAAGGTAGTGTCACTTTAACTGGGGACAGAGTAGGAAGGTTATTCAGGGAGAATGAGAGGAGAGATAAATGTTTATATTCTATGAAAAATAAGCATACAATAAATATACAAGTGTATGTGTATAGCTGAAGACGATTGCCACCCAGTACTTGAATAGTAGACTCTTTGCTGAAGACAAGCTACCCTTCAGACACAGGGTTGGAGCAGTACAGGTGAAACGGACCTGGAAGCCTCCTCAGTGAAGATTGGTTCTCATAGTATCAGAGGATATGGAAGATGCCAAGGGAGAAAAACCAATGGATAGTACTGCCCAGTTATAAAGCATTATAAGCCAGTAGCCCAGCAAACTATTGCATTTATGAAGTAGTGGCACTTTTATCCTGCGGGTAATCTCTGGAATGGCTTTCTAACTCAGACCCAGTCTACTGCAGCTTCATTACCCTCACTGAATAGCTTCATTTTCTCTCTGTGATTTGCCCCTTCCACTCTTGGGCAGAGGGCCTCTCCTGCTATTTCAGCCTCAGGCCTCTGGACTGCCCTTCGAACCCAGACCCAACCCTCTGTGTCCTGGTCCCCTGCACCCAGACTAGCTGTATTCTCCAACCTCAGGGGTCACACTTATTCTGCTTCTCTTGTTAGACCCTCCCCCATTCTGACCCATCCCAGCCTAAGTTCTAAGATACCTTTCTGATCTTCCTGCCTGAGGCCTCCTCATTAGCTTGGAAAATCCCCACCACAAGACCCCATAAACTTGAATTCCATTCCTGCCATTGGAAATCACTTATCAGCTTGGAATCATACTGCCCAGCAATAAAAAATCAGAAGTGAGAACCTGAAGCACACACCAATTAATTATTCATACCTGAGTTAATATATACATATATATTATAGTTAATATATGATATTATATATATATATATATAAACAAACTTAAGTAAACATAGGCAGACTACAATTTCATATCAGACACACAACAAACAAAAGAAATCAGTATGCCCAATCGACAATGGATAAAACTCAAATAATATGTAAAACCAAGGAATATGTCCCCAACAAACCCACCAGTCTTAAAGTACTGTATATAATGAGAACCACGAAAGGAACAAGGAGATGTGGAATTTAAATTTATTTCATACAAATGTGGAAATATTTGCACTATCTCTTCTAAAAATTCTAGGCACAGTATGCATAAGTACAATATTAGGATTGTTTCAATGGTAACAGTAGTTTATTAATGATTGTTTTTCACAAACTCTGAGGTGGGCACTGTTCCTTGGCACTGGGAGTAAGCAGACTAATTCCTATGTCTCATGAAGCTTATAGTCAGGCTTCTACTAGCCTATTATAAGTACACATTTATTTCATTTTCTTTAAACTAAGCATAATAGAAAAAAAATGTAATACACACCTTTAATCCCAGCCTGGTCTGCAAAGTGAGTTCCAGGACAGCTGGGACTTCAGGGAGACCCTGTCTCAAAAAGATAAAATGTAATATCAGTAAAAATAGTTACTTCAAAAATGAGTGTTGTTGGGTCTGGAGAGATGGCTCAGTGCTTAAGAGCATTGGCTGCTCTTGCAGAGCACCAGCGTTCTTTCCCAGCACCCTCATGTCACCTAACAACTTTCCACACCTCAGGTTTCAGGGTATCTGATGCCTGCTTCTAACACCCACCAACACTGCACAACAGGGGTGCATTTACATACAAGTAGGTAATATACTCATACACATAAAATGAAAGTAAAAAATTAAAACAAAAAATGAGTGCCATTTGTGATCCATTTTTGATACACTATTACATTGAGTTTATCCTTTACAGTTAATGAATTATTTCCCTTTTGGTAGGATAATTAGAATTACATATTTTGGGCTTTGTATAACTTTATTTTGCAATAAAAATTTTGCATAATTTCATTTTTAATAACAATATGACTTTATATTCAAATATAAGTCATATATAACCTAAATATAAAGTGAGTAATAAAAATAAAATGCACCAAAAGCTTAAGCATGAATTGTAACTTATATGATCAGTTTCATGCTTTGAGTTCATCAGTTTCATGCAATAAAAATACATAGTTGCACACAGTGGCACACAACTGTAATCTCAGTCCTTACCAAGCTGAGGCAGGAGGATGATGAATTTGAGGCTATCTTGAGCTACATACCTAGTTGTTGCCAGTCTTAACTATTTAGTAAGATCTTGTCTTAAAAATCATGAGAAAAAAAATATGTTAATATCTTACTGTGAAAGACTCCCAGAGGTCTTAGGCCTTAGTGTAGTAAAAAAGATACCCACAATCAACGTGCTTATTAATAGCAGCTGCCAGTCTCAGCGTTTAGGAAAAACGGCAGTGAAGATGTAACACATGCATATTAAGGGAGCTATTTTTACTTTGGGAACCTGTAATTTTTGTGTCACAGTGAAAATATACATCTGTTCTTGTATCTCTACTAAGAGAAATGATGATTATCATTTAAAATAAACAGTGGAGTTATAAGAAAATACAGCTTCCTTTTACATATTTATTTATCCACTACAATAAACATAAAATTTAAAGGTTCTTACTTGATTCATATGCCCCTTTATGACTCTGCCTACCACAATGTATAGAGCTGTATTATTGATCTGCTTCTATTTCCTTCCATCCTATACACATCCAGTAATATTAACTCTGATGGTAGAAGGATAAAACTGTCAAATCTTTTTTTTTTTTTAATTTTTTATGTGTATGAATGTACTGTCTGCATGCAAGTTTGTGCACCCGGTGTCGTGCAGTGCCGCGGAGGTCAGAAGAGGGTGTCGGATTCCCCTGGAACTGGAGTTCTCCTGGAATTGGAGTCTCAGACGGTTCTCGGCCGCCATGTGGGTGCTGGGGACCGAACCCGGGTCCTCTTTAAGAGCGGTCGGTGCTCTTAACCACTAGGCCATCTCTCCAGCCCAAAACTGTCAAATCTTTAAATGACTGATAAGTTTATATCTTCTATTCTTACTAGGCAGTACCTCATAGAATTTTAAACATTCTGTATATAATGCTCTTGTCTAAAATCTACAGTGGCTAATCTCCCTAGAAATTCTTCCATAAGAATGAGAGGTATACACAATTTAAAAATTTTGTGTGTCTTTACAAATTCTCACAAGTGAAATTGAGCCATATGGGACTAAGTTTTGAGTAGGATACAAATAACTCATTCTTCATTCTTAGTTATAGATTGGCAGACAGAAGCAAAAGAGACATGATAAACAAATTACACGAACTCCTATTTGTGCTTTGAACACCTTCACAAAAGGCTTTTACCTCTAAGTTTCCAATTCAAATTGAGGTTTTTAAAAACCAGTATAATGAGATATATTTGCACATATGGAAGGTTCTTTCTCCTGAAAATTGTTTCTAAAAAAGAGACAGTATAATTGTTCTGATGTCTCCCGTTTTCCCATGGATGCCTTTTAATTAAACATATATATTCCAGTACATTAAATATTTAAAGGTATAAAATTTGTATTTCAATAAAATAACTTAAATTGGATCTACCACATAGCAAATGAAAAAAATTAAGCCACCGATATTTTATTATAATAGGAAACTTTCTGTGGGAAGAGGTGATAATAAAGATGAAAACAATTAGGATTAATTGAATTACTAAGTAGATAGAAAACTACCTGAGCAAAATACAAAGGAAAAGCTATGTACTCACATAAGACACTATTTTGATATCATAAACATAAGACAGAGTTAAATTGTTAAAACGTGCAAAATTTAGGATGGAAATAAAATGTTTTGATGGATGCAAATGAATATTTTTGTAAATTATTTATTGACTCTTTATATATTTCATACAGAACATCTTTATACAACTTCCAAATTGTCCCCAGTTGTCTCTTAGTGCATGTTCATCCACTGAAGTCTACTCAGCCTATCTAGAGTCCTGCCTTTTAAGAAGATCAGCTCTTCCTCCCCCAGTAGTAATCAGAGGCCAATTATAATTTATTGAAACCTGTTGCCCATGTCCACATTTCTCTGCTGGGATTTTCTTTGCTTGAGTATTGCTGGGTCTTGTGTATGCTCTAGCTTTATATGAACAAGGTCTTAGGAGTCTTTGGACTCTATTTCCACACGGTCATGTAGCTCCGTCGTGGTTCTTACTATCTTTTCACTCCCACTTCCACAGTGGTACATGAGCCCTAGGTATGTGGACTTTAATATTGGAGTTCTGTCCAAGGACCTACACTCTGCAGACTTATTCTTTAGGTTTTGATTATTTGTGGCCTTCTGTGTTTATGGCCCTGTTGAATGAGGGAACTTTGTTGATTTCTATTGAGAATTGGATTAGTATTCTCTCCACCTGGAACTTTGTTGATTGCTGTTGAGAAATGGATTAGAATTCTCTCTACCTTCCATTATGGCCCATGCGACTTAGGTATAGAGGTTGCATTTTAGATGTGTAAATGAGGGTGTGGCAATTCACAGACTGTCTCTGTTTATTACCAGTTTTAGAACTCTGTACTAATCTCTGCTGCAAAAGAAGCTTCTTTGATGAGTGATGACTGGGATACCTGTTTAGGGACAGGACAGCCTTGGGGTTTTCTCTAAGATCTATGACCTCTCCAGCCATGTGCTCTGGTTATGTTTAGAGTACCACACATGAGTTCCCTCCTATTGAGTGGGTTTTAAGTCTAATTAGGTAGCTGTTGATTATCCCCAAGATAAAAGTGCCACTACTGCCCCTATGTAGTTTGATGTGCCAGTCATCACTGTGGTTATTAGACCTTAAAGCTGGGATTGTACTGTCAATTGATATTCTCTTAGCAGTTTATATAGTGCTCTCCAAAACTATCCCCTCCAGGGGAGAGAGCATTGAGGTCAGTTCCAACTCCACTGCTCCAAATCCTGTGTCCAAAGTATGTACTGTCTTCAGCAAAAGGGTCTTACCTTCAAATTCTGGGAGGCAATCAAGGGGCGTGGCCATAGCCCGAGTAATTTGGGAAGTCCCTTGGACTCAAAGGGTTGTTTCTAGTTTCTGGAATTATTTCTTGCTATGTAACCTTCAACTATACACATGGACTAAGGTAGAGTTATTGTATGGATAAGTATTCAGTAGTTTGGGGGACTAATACAATTCACTCTGGCTTTTTACACTAGCTAGGCATTATTTGTCCTCTCTCCCTAAGTCTAGCCCTCTTTCCTCCCCCTCCCCAGTTAAAGTACCTCCAATTTCCCCATTTCCCTCTCCTTTGTTGAATTCCTTTCCCTTTACCCTCATAATTCCTTGTATAACCCTACCTCTTTCTCTCCCATTTATATATCTCCATTTTACCCATTTCCCCTTTGGTAACACCTGTCTCCTACTGTTCTCTGTCAGGTTCCTTCTTTCCCTTTACCTCCCTGGTTCCATGCCATCCTCCTGGCTCCTGCAGTTAATCAGGATAATCACATATAGGTGCCTTCTTAGCTCAATAGTCAACACGTCAATCTCATATTTAGTCATTTTTAGTATCTGCTTTTTTTGAGAAAGTTCTTTTTTTAATTTTTTGTTATTAAACATTTTCCATAAATCGTACATCATTTTTCAATTGAATTGAGTCACTTCCCTTTCCATGCCCCCCACCCCACAGGAGTCCCTGCACTCTACCATATATGTCTTGCATCTTTTTCTGAGACTTTCCAGAGTTTTTTTTTCCAGTTCTTTTGCTGTTGTTATTCTCTCTAATTTATATTACATGTGTGTGTGTGTGTGTGTATATATATATATATATATATATATAATATTTGCTTTTTTTAAGTGTGTTATATATTATGAATATTTTCATGCTTTAGACTGAATGGAAATCTTATATTTTAAGAAGAAAAATTAATAGCTAGACAGGACTAAAATTGATCATTCTCATGAAAATTGGACTAATAAACATAAAATATTTGTTGACCAAAAGTAGAAAATTAAGTAATTATCTTTAAGAAAATTCAAAAGAAAATTCAAATGAGTAAATGATTGGTGAAGGAAGTATTTACCATAGATCAGGCAATGAATTTATCTTATGTGTACTTAGAATATGTATTTGTGGATATATATATATATATATATATAGTATAGACGTATTCAATAACTATCTTCTTATTACTGTGAGTTGAATATAAAGGTATTCACTATCTTCTCATTAATGAGAGATAGATGTAGACCTGTTCCCTGTCTTCTCAATTTTAATGAAGAACTATTCACTGTTTTCTCATTATTATGAGATTGGAGTAGGCATATTCATTATCTTCTCATTACTGTGACGTGGGTATTAGAGCTTTTCACTACGTTTTCATTAATATGATTTGGGTGTAAAGTTATTCACTATCTAGCCTCTTACTACTATTGAGATGGGTGAACCCAAGAAGCAGGACACTAAGCATGTGTAATCATATCCTATAGTACAATGGCCTTTGAAGGATTGTTACAAGATAATTTAGAAAACTAAAGCAAGCAGAAACCTAAAAACGTTAAATTTTACTTTAGAATTCATTCTTAAATTTTTTATTTTATTTATTTTCATATGTGTATGAATGTTACTGTCGGCATGCAGGTTTGTGCACCCGTGTCGTGCAATGCCACGGAGGTCAGAAGAGGGCGTCGAATTCCCCTGAAACTGGAGCTTAAGAGAAGATTTGTGATTATTCCTCCTTAGAGTAATTCTACAGCTGCATCAATGTCAAAGAAAGGACAGAGAAGTCTGTCTTTTTCCTTTGAAATTCAATTTATTATGTCCAATGCTGTAAATATTCAGCAATAGCATCTACCTATAAATATTTAATACAAATGAAGCCATAAGTATAACTCAAACTAAATGGTAATTAAAAATATAAAGAAGATTGGTAATAACTTTCTCATGCCCACCCAGATGGTATTTAATCAAAATACGTGACTATATTTAAGAATGTCATAATTTGAATAATACTAAAGTAATTTGCCACTTATAATTTGCAGTACTGATCAAGATTCTGTGACTTTATCATAGTCCTTTTACTAGTTAGCTCTTCTTGACTTATCAAATTTTCTACTAACTTCCTTCCAATTGTTTAAATAATTATAAAACATATGGCCTTTATGGCCTTGGAAAAATTCAAGTAATATAAACCGTATGGTATATTAAGGAATTTAACTCTTTTAACTATAAAAAAATTAAGATGGCTTTAATCATCTTCTTGAAACATTACTAATGCAAAACATTTCACAGATAGCAAATCATCTACCAATGATTCAGCTAAGAGGCTGAAAACTCATAGACTCAGATAATCTCTCAAGGGAACAGAAATAAGTAATTTGACTATAAGCAGGTTCTTGATGTTGGGAAAAGTTTGATATCCATCTGTACAAAAATGAAAATAGACCTGTATCTCCAACAAATATCAATCACAATTGTTTCAGACCTGAACCTAAAACCTGATGACTTTAATGGACAAGAGGAAACATGTGACAGTTGAGTAAGTGGCTCTCCTAGGCTATACATATTTAAATGCTTGGCTTCAGTTAGTGGTGCTATTTATGGAGGTTTAGGAGGGCAAAGCCTTGTTGGAAGAGATCCCTAAGTGACCCTTTGGAGAGGCTCCTAAGAGCTGAGAAGTTTTGAGATTTGATAGTCCTGTCCCATGCTTTTGCTCTCTCTAACATCTGTACCTGCTTGAAGATGTGAGTCCTCAGCTTTCTCTTCCAACTGCCTTCTGCCATGCCTCCCCAGCCATGATGGACTTTTTTTTAATCTCTCTGGAATTGTAAGCTACATAAACTCTTCTATAAGTGACATTGGTCATGGTATTTACCACAGTAACAAATAAGTAACTAATATAAAACGTCAGTAAAACATTTTGAGATATAGTCTTAGGCAAAGATGCTCTGATCAGGACATTAACAGCACAGGGAATATTCACAAGAATTTGCAAAAAAAGTAGAAATTTCCTGTAAAGTAAAGGAAAAATCAGAGCAAGTAGGCAACCTGCAGAATGGGAAAATTTTATCTTTAAATCCTTAAAATGACATGCCAGGGGAATATTATCTCCAATATATAAAGAACTATATAAATTAAATACTATAAACACTTAATCAATAAATAAACTAATGAAGTGAAAACAAAGTTTGCATCAAAACAAATGCAAATTAAGGCCTTTCACAGCAACCATCCTACAAGAGCAGTTTGTTTTTTTAAGGGAGAATGAGTTTTTCATGTTAAAGTTTAAAAAAGTCATATTAATCTGCCTTTATATTCCCTCTAAAACCCTTTTGTGGGTTTCTTGGGTACTGTCTTTAGTCTCCATGACTTCTTGCAAATAATTTTAAGCCATGGCCACTTAATAGCTTTTTCTTAAATTTCATATACAAAGTCTGATTTTAGATAAAATGGTATTGCTCTCTTATTTCTAAATCTCTGATCTTTCCTACCAAAACTTTCTCCCATTCACTCTCAGATGCCAGCTCTTTATGGATTCAAAATTGGGGTTCGGTTTGCTTCATCCATCTCAGCATGCTTAAGATGTAATATTTTTTTATTTAATTATTTTTTACGTGTATGAATGTACTGTCTGCATGCAGGTCTGTGCACCCGTGTCATTCAATGCTGAGTCGGTCAGAAGAGGGCGTTGTCGGATTCCCCTGGAACTGGAGTCAAAGATGGTTTTCAGCCACCATCAGGGTGCTGGGAATCAAACCAGGGTCCTCTGCAAGAGCAGTCGGCGCTCTTAACCACTAGGCCATCTCTCGAGCCCCAAGAGGTAATATTTTTAATTAACCCTGGGTACCCTAGATATCTTTTGAGTAAAAATATGTACACAATTAAAATTAATTGGTTCATTTAATTTTCATTTTTATCTTTTTTTTTTGAAGTATCACAATGTTTATTGATAGATACAAGTATATAAAATCAGGGCATGAACATGACTTGATATATTAAGTAGACTTAATTTCAATACTATAATAAGGGAACAATTCAAATTCTCACCATTTGTTTCACACCCACAAAAACCACTTCAAGGGCATTAATGATCTCTCAAATTGATCAGTTTTGTGCAAGTAAACCATGTTTCTTTTTCTTTTTTTTATTTCTGTATGTGTATGAATGTACTGTCTGCATGTAGGTTTGTGCACCCGTGTTGTGAGATGCCAAGGTCAGAAGAGGGTGTCAG
Organism: Rhizomys pruinosus; assembly: GCA_009823505.1. Classification (NCBI taxonomy): domain Eukaryota; kingdom Metazoa; phylum Chordata; class Mammalia; order Rodentia; family Spalacidae; genus Rhizomys; species Rhizomys pruinosus. Next base: position 110,904 of record VZQC01007270.1, on the reverse strand, counting down.
ATTCCCCTGGAACTGGAGTTCTCTTGGAATTGGAGTTTCAGATGGTTCTCAGCCACCACGTGGGTGCTGGGGATCGAACCCTGGTCCTCTGTAAGAGTGGTCGGGGCTTTTAACCGCTAGGCCATCTCTCCAGCCCAAACCATGTTTCTTTTTAAAAAGACTTGTGCACTTGCCCAGGCTCAAGGATATTGAAATCTAACACATAAAGCCCATTACTAGAGGTAGAAACACAGGCAATATAGTATTAAGGCAACAACCATCAACTACAGTTAACAATTTTCTGTAACAACCAAATGAATAATCAAATATTGCAACAATTCAAGTATTACTGAGCAAAGTGCATTTCTACAGTATTCAGTGTTGCTATTCAGTTTTCTAACTTTAACCAGTCTATGATAACTGGAGCAAAGAAGGTCCTTGCAATAGACTGCCTCTGCTTGAGAACTTATGATGTAATTACTGCATGCTGCTAATATAGTATCTAAACACTAATGATACTCTTAAAATATTTGAAGGTAGCCGGGCATAGTGGCGCATGCCTTTAATCCTAGCACTTGGGAGGCAGAGGCAGGTGGATCTTTGTGAGTTCAAGGCCAGCCTGGTCTACAGAGTGAGTTCCAGGACACCTGCGGCTACAAGGAGACCCTGTCTTGAAAAGACCAAAAAAAAATTTGATGTTAGACTATGATTAAGACATTACACACACACATACACACACACACACACACACACACACACAAAAAAAAAAAGAAACGTTATGCAGAAGGAAACCCTTACTGACGTGCTTCTGCTTTAGATATTGTGCCCCCAAATGAAGTCCAGTATGCACATGTCCTGACTTGATCCCCCTACATTGGCCTCCATGATACTGCTGAGGTAATCCAGCAATGGCAGTCCATGTTCTGAGGAGGCTGTATTCCCATTAGCTGCTTAGTTCACAAGCTGGGTATCTCAGCAGTCCTCAGTCCACATTGGAAGGCTAAAAAGTAAAAAAGCTGTATCTCATGTCTTTGAGGAGTGCCAAAAGCAGTGGCATCCACAGAGCATATGTGCCTGCCTGTAAGAATTGTCTTTTTACTAAGATCTCAAGTTTTGTGTCTGCATTACAGTTTTCTGGTCTTATTGATTATTTTTGGTTGTACTTTCCTTCTGGATGCTTAAGGCCATACAGATAGCCCAGATTAACCAAGGTTTAGTTTTGTTGAGGTCAGTTGAGGATCTGGTCCTCAGGGGTCTCTAGGGATTTTTTGGGTGGGGAAGTGGGGAGCCCTTGCTTCTTTCAGCTCCTCATCTACCAGTTCCATCTACATGAGGACAAAATCAGGTCTTGTTAGACCAGGCTTTCTTTTCTGAAGGATAAGCAGACTTTCCTCTTTATAGACTGGACACTGGATGAAGTCCCCTTAGTGGCTCTCCAAGACCTCCCTGAAAAGGAAGAATGGCTACCCACCTCTGCAGGACTTTTCAAGAGATGCCCCTATGTATAATCCCCTAAGACTTGGTTGACCTCTGAGGGCAAGGAACAATGTTGTCCCCCAGGTCCCTCAGCCAAATTGGTAGGGACTTCAGGTATGGTCCTTAAACACCCAGAAAGGCTAAGTTGCACCAGCCTGTTACATTGCACCTATGTTAACATTGTATCCTTTGGAAAAAAAAAAACTGTATGTTATTTCCATAGCATATTTCTTAATTAACATCTTTCCATTTTAATCCCATATTACTCTAAGAGATACACACAGACTCTCCATCATATACTAAAAGTCCAAGGTCTGAAAATACATGTTAGGTCAACTCTAGAACCCGTGTATGGATTCCCAATATAAGAGCACAGTTGTCTTTAGATCCTGAAGAAAATAATACTAAGGTTGTTCATTCTGTCTTACATCTAGGTACTTGGTACTAGCATCTACAGATGAGGGATACCATTCATCTTTTGTTTTTCTCGGACTGTGTTACTTCACTTAGCATAAAATCTTCTAAACATTTCAGCTCAAAGACTTTTCCCACAGAATTCCTGATGACAGGTGGCTTGTGCTTTGGTGCCATCTGCCTGCTGTGTGCATACGAACCACGGAACTGAGTACCTGGTATCTTAATAACAATTTATCTAAATCATGCCTAAATTTAATTTAAACTGTCTTTTAGAATTTGACTAGTAACACAGTCTTTTAGTTTTAGCATTTTGGAGATGAAAACAGATGGGATGTTTTTTTTTTTTTTTTATTGATGCTTTGGCTGATTTCATTACATCATTTTCCAATTCAATCAGGCATATACCCCTCCCTCTTCCCCCCACCCCACCCGCTGAGCCCTAGTCCCAGATCCATGCTGATTCCCCATGAATTTTTGCATCTTTTCTCTCTCTTTGTATTGCTTTGTTTCACTTTTTTAAAACAATATATGATATGAGTACAGCATCCCCTCTATGTTATAAAGGCCGAATTTGGCAAAGAAGTTGTGCCCCAAACCACACAGGCATGGGTCCACCATCCAGCTGGAGGGACATGTATGCACAATCAAATTGATCAAATAAATGTCCAGAATATGTTGATGTAGTTTCACCATTAACCCAATCAAAGCCCTTATATTCTACCACACTCCCTCTTTCCACAGATTGTTCCCTAGGCTAGAAAATGGGCACAGGTGGATGAGAAGGAAATCAGTCTACTTTCTCTGGGGGTGTCGTTTTGGACTCTGATAATTTCTGGTTGTTTCCTTTCATGGTTTGGTAGTTTATCCAGGAATATCTTTTTGATCCTATTAATGAAGCACATGCAATTAGATTGTTAGGTATTAAAGAAGTATAATATAATAGTCTTTCACTCCTACTAGATGAATGCACACACACATTACGATATATTTAGGTATTTAACCTTACTACTAAATTTTTAGTGGTAGTTTCCTTTAGGCATAGAACAGATGTGGTTGGTTTGGAGTTCCGATGATTACATATGTCTTCCTGTAGTATGGCAGGGTTCTTCGGTGGTTATAACATCTCTCTAACCCATTTGAGGCGATTAAGCCTGTGTGTGCATCCAGGCAATGGGTTATTCCTCCAAGAGAGCTAATAGCCAATTTAGATTTGGGATATACAAGAATATGGTGCCGAGCTGCTGCACTAGTATTCAGGAGATTGTGGGGTCCTCGTGCTGCCGGAGGAGTCTTGCCTGACTCAAGCGATTTATTTGCTTTATTGGTTTAGTGGTCTTTCACGGATAACATTGTTTCATCCCAGAACCATCTGCATACTTAGGAAGTTGCTCCATTAATCTTTCCCGTATGGTTTTATCAGTCTCAAACATGGCGCTTACTTCTCTTCTTGCAGATATTCCGGTTTGGAGGCAAGGAGCGTTTACTTTTTGTGGGGGCTTGAATCCCCCGGCCAAAAATCTCGCTTGGTAGCAAGTAAATCCATTGTTGAGTACAGAAGCTCCTCGTGTTTTTAAGTTACGGCGGCCTCTGGCCGGTGAAGGAGGCCGGATCAGGCTGCGCCCCCCTCCTGTCAACCTACAGGAGCGCTGTTAGGCCATTGCTCCCACAGGCCCCAGGAGGAGCAATGACATTGACTTTAAAAAGCTACATGACACATGTTTTTTTGCTGAAGTGCATAGTTAAGGAGACATTTAGCAATTAGTATTTGTTTTCCTGAGTAGGCCAGTAATAATTTCCTTTTCCAACTTTGCAAGGCATAAGAGAGGAAAACAGATGGATCTATAGAGGTTTACAGCCACTGGAGTGTCTAACAACGAGACAGATGCTCAGTATAAGTACTTTTAAAATAACACTTATACAACAGCTTTCTTTAACAGATATATAATATATTATAATATTTTAATCAATTTAAAATGAATATTTTTTGTTTTAAACAACTCTTTTGTGTTTCTCTTTAAGCCCACCCTAAAACTGTGTGTATATGTGAGTGAATGCAAGTTGTGCTTTCTTTATTAATATTTATTATAATTTCTATGTGTAAATGTACATGTCTGGCATGCAAGTCTACTGCACCCGTGTCGTGCAATGCCACGGAGGTCAGAAGAGGGTGTCAGATTCCCCTGGAACTGGAGTTCTCCTGGAGTTGGAGTTTCAGATGGTTCTTGGCCACCATATGGGTGCTGAGGATCGAACCCGGGTCCTCTGTAAGAGCGGTTGGTGCTCTTAACCACTAGGCCATCTCTCCAGCCCAAGTTTGTGCTTTTAATTCATTATAATCCTACAGGATTAAATCTAATTAGGAGTCAACTGTAAATAAAAATAAATAGATACAACCAATAAAGATTATTTGTTTTATTTATACCTCTTAGTGTTAAGATTTTTTTTCTTTTTCTTTTTTCCTTTATTTATTTATTTTGTTAAGGGATTCTACAATATAAGAGCACAGTTGTTTTCAGATAACATTGACGTTGCTCAGTTTGCCATACAATTATGTAATTGGTGCATTTTTTAAGTGAGCCAAATTATTAAGCATAAGCAATGAATGTAACATTCATGTAAAACCAATTTTCAAGTATCTATGTCCAAATTTTGAACAACCCAAGGTTCCCATAGTCCAGTTGGAGAAGCTTGTATGCACAAGCATGTTGATCAAATGAGTCCAGTCTATATTGCTGTAGTCTCATGATTCACCCCAATTTCTCCACAGCCCTTACATTCTACCACACCTCCTCTTCTTCAAGTTGTTCCCTAGGCTTTGGGAAAGGGGCGCATGTGGGTGAGAAGCAAAACAGTCTATTTTCTCTGGAGATGTCATTTTGGACTCTAGTCTGTTCAGGTTGTTCCCCTTCATGGGTTGACAGCTTATCCAGGGGTACCTTTTTAATCCTACTAACAAAGCACAAGCAATTAGATGTACAGAAATTTAAACAGTAGTAATTACTATGGCAAGCTAATCTGTGAGCATAGACACAGATGTTTGGATGGTACGCTAATCCACAATCTGTGGTTTCTCTATAAAGAGTGACAAGTTCTTATTGTGGCTTATAACATCTCCTAACACTATAGGACATAAGCTTGTGGCATCAGCTTTTTTGATTGAATTTATATAAATTTTAGTATGTATTAAATTCAGTTTATTGATAAATTAATGTAAACTATTATTGGCAATGGATATTGATACTTTACTTACTGTTATTATTGATTATAATTGCTGATAATAATTAATAATAATTCAGTCTAATGATAAATTGCTCTTATTGGTCATTATTACTAATAATTATTATTGATAATTGTTAGGCTCAATCCTCCACACTCATGTAAGAAAGATGCTGGCACAAATAGTTGTAGATATAAGTTTAATTGAGGGTTAGTTACAAGCAAGCAGAAAAGAAGCCACAACAACCAACAACTCAGACAGAATAGATAGAGCAGACGGCATGTTGGGCTGAGCACACTCCCATGGGACTGGAGGGCAGTGGCCTCGAGACCCAATTTCCTTTAGCTTTTATTCCCAGTTAGGGGGTTTCCATCATGGTCATGGTGACTCCTCCTCTGATTGATGTGGTCTTGGCTACAGATCAATCAGTTTTTTTATTATATGTATCCACCTACTCTGGACTCTTTGTTCTATTGTTTTACCTGGTTTGGACCTTCCTTTCTTGTCCATAAAACATTTAACTGTATGCTTTTTGGCAGAAGTTAAATTGCTCTACTAATAAAGGATTGATTTATCTATGCCATGCCTTTGTTGTTGTTTTTTTTTTAACTCTGGGGTGAACTCTAGGCCAAGATGGAGCTGATCAAGCTAAAATGGAGTCAGCTTGGTCCTCACAATAATGTTTATAATTAATAACAATAATTATGACTAACATTATTAATAATTATTGACAATAACTGATAATAGTTATGATTATAATTATTGGAATTGTTATTGTTATAACTGTTATAATTGTTGTGATTATTGTTATTGATCATTATTATTATTATTATTCTAACAGTCCTTAATAATAAAAGAAGATAAATCAGTCTAAGACTACAAACAACTCTGGCCTATCTTATTTTGGGCACCCTTCCTAACTTTTGGCTCTGTAAATAGGACAGGGACAGTTAGACTTAACATAGGGACAGCCTGGGATAGTTAACCAATAGGGACAGGATAGGGAAAAGAATAAGAACAGATTTTAGGGACAGTTAGTTAAAGTGAAATGGTTGGGAATGGGCCTAAGAAATGGCATATTGATCTCAGCTGTTTTGTGCATTATTAGTTATGTAAAAGGTAACCCTTTGTCAAATAATAAAAATAATTTTTTGTGTTTCTCATTGAACATTAAACAATAATGTGACTTTTCTCTCTTACAGGTTAACTTAACAATATTTTCTTTATTACATATGTTTGTATGAATGTATATATGTATGTGTGCATGCACACATTTTTATGGATGTGTGTCTTTAGGTTCTAAAATATTGTTAATGTTAACAGCTGTAAAACCAGTACAGAACTGCCTCTGAGTTGAAATTTGGACCTTCCTTCTCAAGATTCAGATTTATAATTAAACAGCCAATGAATAATTCAATTTCAACAAAGGTTAAGGGTTACTTGTCTATTAGAAATGATAAAATTTTTATTGGAGATCTTAATGGGTATATACTACCACCTACTGGTTACACTCTTTCAACACCTAAAATAAAGATGCAAAAAGGTTTACATAGTATTAAGGTGGTAATAAAGTTTAGGGTCTTTGGAGGATATAGGTTAGAAAAATGAAATTCTGGATCTTCCTTCACCATCATCTGAGGAGTCCCTGAATTCATTAATTTCTGTGTGTGTGTGTGTGTGTGTGTGTGTGTGTGTGTGTGTGTTAGGCCCTTTCTTGCATAGGGCTTGGGATGCTCAATACTGGGTTTAGACTGGTAAGAGATCACTCTGCAGACCAGCGGCCTGGGAAATGTGTGTTAATTTGGCTAGCTGGTTCTTGACTGGACAGAGACCTGAAGCTGGCCACCAGTTTGTGAAACCTGGCAATGTGTATCCCCAACAGGTGGGATGTATTTGGCCATAGAAGGGGTTACTGACACCCAAAGCCAAGAGCCCAAGTCAGGATGAGTAAGCGAAGCCCAGCTGGGCTGTGGAAATTGTCCACAGCAATGCTGATGGTTTGCATTCTAGTATCAGCTCTCCAGAGGAGCTTCTTGTGGCTTCTTCTTCCCCTCCCTTTGATTCCAGAAATATGATTCCAACCTTTGATTAGTGCCCAAAATATTAGATTTCCAGTAACAACTTTGGGATTAAATGTACACAAATGTTCCCTATATTTCTCTGTATTGTACAGTATTACCTGTGTCATTTCTTTTGCCTACAAGTTATATAGACCAATACAGAGGCCGTTTAAATAGACTTACTGGACCTTGGTTACTGTTTATCGGTATGTATACTACAACAGCCTTTTAAATATCTAAAAATTTTAAAAACAAACAGGAGGAGGCAATTGAGTACTCCTTCTGGGATACAGTCAAATAGAAAACACTCTGTTCCGAAGCTTTTGATAAATTTTCAATTTTGAAGTCTTAAAACTAACTATGGGAAAGGATTTGAATGTTCCCACAGGTCAAAACATCACCAACTTCAATGCCTTAAAGAGGTACAGCTTTGGATTGTACAGAATGGACCAAGAAATAGCAGAAGAGAAGCTGACCCATCTAAATATCAAGAGAAAGAAAGCTTCAGACTGCTTGAGCCATAGGCACCAAACGTCTCTAAATTCTATGTAAAGCAACTGTTTATAATATATTCTAATGAATTTTGTTTTCCAGGTACTGCTAATTTTTTATTTAAAAAAAAACAAAACTTTTACCTCTCTTTTTTTTATAGAAAAAGGAAACAAATTATGGTGGTAATGGAATTGTTCCTTAACTAAAAAACTGCTATGGTAACTATTTCTCATGAGGCATATATAGCCACTTTTTAATTAACTAATGGGCATAAAAACTGTAAAAGAAAGTTAATAGTTAAGCAAAGTAGTTAATAGAAGAAAGCTTTAGTACCAGCGATGTGTCATTCTTCTAAGGAGTGTTGGCTGGGGGGCTAATGGCTCCCCAAAATAAAGGCTATTTGCCTGCAAATTGGGGTACAAACAAGTGGGCATTAAGATCCTGATGTCAAAGAAGACCTGGTGTGAGAACAGAAAGGAGACCACACGTGCAAGTAGACAGTAGGTCTCTGAAATGCCAGAGAGCATTACCAAAGGCCACTAAAGCAATACAGCAAAATATTGGTCTCCCTGAGACAAGCAAGACTCCTCCATCAGTATCAGCTACACCTCAACAGCCTGGAGATACTGCGCAACAGTGGCAGCCAAGTGTCTATATATATATATCCAAAACCTAATTGGCTATTAGCCCGCTCCTTTGGGGGAATAATATATGACTGGTATTCAACCTCTAATAATTAAAAACAGTATAAGGAAACCATAGTACCTAGACTAATATGTGACCTAAATATTTGTATCTGTGCCCACAGAGTAACTTGTCATGATAATCAATGCCTTTTAAATGACTTTACTATCTCATTGCTTGTGCTTGTTAGTAAGATTAAAAAATGAATTCCTAAATAAACTGTCAACCCATGGAAGGAACACCTTGAACAGACCCGTGTTCAGAGTCACACCTCAAAGAAAAATAGAAGGTTTTGCTTCTCACCCACTTCCATCCCTCATCCTGCAAGGTGCCAGGATCAGATGCAGAAGAGGGAGTGTGGTAGAATGTAAGGGCTAAGGATATAGAGGTAATTCCTGAGATTTCAAAAAATATGGACTGGACTCTTATATGATCAATATGCTTGTGCATACAAGCTTCTCCTATTGGACTCTGGGGACCATGGGTTCAAAATTTGATCATAGATACTTGCTAATTGTTTTTACATGAATGTTACTCACATGCATTGCTTATGCTTGACAATTGGTTCATGGTTGGTTTTTTTAGATATTAATTGCCTTAGTGTAAAAAATAAAAATCTAAGGTCTGAGGCAGGCGGATCTTTGTGAGTTCAAGGCCAGCCTGGTCTACAGAGTGAGTTCCAGGACAGGTGGGGCTACAGGGAGAGCCTGTCTTGAAAAGACCAAAAAAAAAATCTAAGATCTGAACTGCCTCCTGCCCCTCGCCCAGTACCTGGCACTCAAAACAGTCTTGATCAGCTAGCTATTCATTAGTTCAGGTACCTTTGTGTTGTTAGCTTCTCCCACGGGCTCACCTGCCCCTCAAAAAAACCCCACAAAACTTAAAGGATGAGATGTGAGAAAATTCAGTTAATTTGATTAACCAGTGGGACCTCCTTGGCCACACCCATGGTGTGGGATATAGTGAGGGAAAGTTTTAGGATTTGACACCAAGTAGTGAAAAGATAAAGAATATGTGGTACATATACCTAATAGAATTTTATGAGGCAGGGTGATAAATTAAATCATGATCCATACAGAAAAATATAGATGTAACCAGAGATCATTATGCTAGGCAAAATAAGACAGACAAAAAAAAAAAAAAAAAAAACTAGTAGCATGTGATTCTGATTTTATGTGTGTTTATGTGGTGTAGTGTATGAGTAGAAAATAACTTCAGCATATGCATGCATATATATATATATGTGTGTGTGTGTGTGTGTGTGTGTGTAATAGTCTTCATTAGGCTTTTTGAACTACTACATTTTCCTTTGTTTTTTTATAATACCTAATATTTATCTCTCTTCCCTCTCCACTTATATAACACTTCCTATTCCCACCCCAGTGAAAACATCACCATTTTCATTGTCCATATTTATATTTTGATAACACCATATAGTTTCTTGGCTTGACTTAATATGAATTTCAGATATTTGTTCTACCTTATGAAGTAGACTTTATATCCAATTAGAGTCTTCCATCACTATGACAGCTAGCCAGTAGTGATGAAGCTTTGAAGTCAGTATCAGCTTGATTTCTCCTACATAATGTCTTCTGTAACAGGGCATTTCTGTCAAATTCTGATAGGGAACCAAGAGTAGGAGCAATGGGCAGTATTGTTTGAATGCCTATGGAATACTTGGTCAACAGCTCAAAAGAGGGAGTCTCTCTTCTGGCATTGGGTTTTATTCTGCTACTCTATTTTGTCTATTAGGGACAATGCTCCCATGTAATAAGATAACTTCTTCTAATATCTTTTTCTTTTTTTTTGGTCTTTTGAAGACAGGGTCTCCCTGTAGCCCCAGCTGTTCTGGAACTCGTTCATTCTGTAGACCAGGCTGACCTTGATCTTACAAAGATATGCCTGCCTCTGCTAGAATTAAAGCCATGTGCCACCAAGCCTGGCTCTATCTTTCTATGGTATATAAGGAGCTCCTATATTGGTAGTTTTCCATATGGCTTTTTGGAAGGACTTTAGTGTAAGTTAACCCTCTCCATACTCAATGCTATTTGTTTCAATAGTGGGCATAAAAAATGCAGGAATATTAAATTGAAGAAACATAAGAAAGGTATATTCAATTTGGCACAATTAATAGTTTTGCAACTTGGAGTACACTAACCAGCCACAACATAGATCTTCTTTGAAAACAACCCTGGAATTACTAAGCTACTTCTGAACAATTGTAAACATAGGTCATGACGTGAGACATAAAATAACTTCTAATAATTTTTTTAATTTATTTTATTTTTTGGTATGTGTATGAATGTACTGTCTGCATGCAGGTTTGTACACCTGTGCCCTGCAGTGCCACAGAGGTCAGAAGAAGGTGTCGAATTCCCCTAGAATTGGAGTTAAATATGGTTCTCTAGGGGCTGGAGAGATGGCCTAGCAGTTAAAAGCCCTGACTGCTCTTGCAACGGACCCTGGTTCGATCCCTGGCACCCACATGACGGCTAAGAACCATCTTTAACTCCAGTTCCAGGGGAATCGGACACCCTCTTCTGACCTCCGTGGCATTGCATGACACGGGTGCACAGACCTGCATGGAGACAGTACATTCATACACATAAAAAATAAATAAAATTTATATAAAAAAGACGGTTCTCAGCCGCCATGTGGGTGCTGGAGATCGAACCCAGGTCCCCTGCAAGAGCAAGTTGGTGCTCTTAACCGCTAGGCTATCTCTCCAGCCCCAGGTCTAATAATTTTAAAGCCTTTAATCATTCTACACACACACACACACACACACACACACACACACACATATTTCATACATGCATATAATGAATTTTGAACAGATCAACCTCATACTCTCCCCAATTTTTCCCTTATCCCTCCATCACATTTTTCTTCTAACTTCATGTATTCACATTAAAAATCTTTGAGCATATAGTTGAGAAATTATGTCTGCCTAGGGGTGTGGAAGTTGTAGTATTTTCTCTAAGATCTATGTTTATAGTCTCAAACATGAGTTTCTTCCACCAAGTAGATTTTAAGTACAATTAGTAGCTGTTGATTACCCCCAAGGTAAGAGTTTCACTACTGCATCAATGTAGTTTACTGTGCTAGTAATTGTTGCGGTTATTAAGTTATAAAGCTGAAGTTGAACCATTGATTGATTTACTCTCTAACTAGCTTCCACAGTGACTTCCAACACTAGTATTCACGTAGAAGGCTTCCATGTCAGCTCTAGTTCCATTACTCCAAGTCCTATGTTTGAAATATGGCCTATATTCAGCAATGCACTCCCTCATTTGTGGGTCTTAGCTCCAAATTCTTTTCTAATTTTTATTTATTTATTTATTATGTGTATGAGTGTACTGTCTGCATGTAGATTGGTGCACCCATGTCGTGCAAGCTTTAGAGGTCACAAGAGGATGTCAGATTCCCCTGGAAGTAGAGTTAAAGATGGTTCTTAGCTGCCATGTGGTGCCATGTCAGAATCAAACCCAGGTCCTCTGTAAGAGCAGTCGGTGCTCTTAACTGATGAGCCATCTCTTCAGCCCCTCCAAATTCTTATATATGAGTATAGGTCCTGATATTTCTGCATGAGCCAACAAAATGGAAAAAAAAAAACATGGAGATAAATGGGGAAAAAATGGAGCTCTAGAGAGAGACAGTAGGAGACAGGCATTACCAGGAGTGAAATGGGGTTATTTAACTGGGATTGAAAAAGACAGGGGTTATATATGGAACGCTGGATGTAAAGGAAAAGAAGAAGTTCAAGAGAGAGGTATCATAGAAAATAGATATTATCAAGGGGAAAGGTGGAATGGGAGAAAATTTAACTGGGGAAGGAGGAGAATGGTTAGTCAAAGAAAGAGAAAGAACTAAATAATAAATCTTAGATGGAATAAAAAGCTAGGAGGTATATTAAATTAAAACACCCTTAAAAATGCACATATAATATTTGAATCTGAGCACATGTATATATCTAAAGGCTATATATAACAAGAAACACTATAACAGACTAGAGAAACCTCCTTTTGAATTGTCTGTCAGGGTGGTCCAAATATTCCCATAATAACACAGCCTGTTGCCACAGCTCTTGATTTCCTCCCAGAAGTTGAAGGTAACACTTTATTGCTGAAAACAAAATACTTTGGACCAGTACATGGAGCAATGGAGCTGAAAATAAGGATTCTTGCATTTAGACAAATATGCCAGTCACCACTCATCAAAGAAGTTTGTTTTGCAAAAGTCAGAGATTATATAATTCCACAGCTGATCTTACATAGAGAGTAAGTGTCTGTGAGATGCCCAGTACTAGATTACACATCTAGAATGGAGCCTCTATACCTAAGGCTAACAAAACAGAGTAGAACAAAGGCAAGTGAGAATACTGATGCATCTCTGAACTCTCAGTGGTAACTCTTTCTCATGCAACAGAGGGTTATGAACAAAAATTGTTATGACTGACCCAAGTGCAGAGAATAAGAGACTGTAAAGTGTGGGCCCTTGGATAGATCTCCTATCTTAAATTTCACACATCCAGTGCTCAGAGACCATCATAGGAAAGAGAGCAAAAGGATTTTAAGAGATGGGAGGAAGTGCATAAAGAAATAGTTTTCCAGGCCTCTAGGACCTTGCTCATGTGAACCTACAGCAATGGTGATAGCATACACAAGACCCATGCGAACTCAGATAAAAATCAGCATAGAAATGGGGAAATGTTTGGGAGGCCACAACTTTCATGGGAATATTTTGCCAGCTGTATACTCCTGGGTGAGGGTCAGTTGATTTTTATAAAGGAGTGACACTAAACAGCTGAACAGGTTTCAGTGGTTATGAGCTCACACAAAGGGACATCTGTGCACACTAACTTGATTCAATAGGCCTTAACATATATGACAAAATGCCTGCATTCTGTGAGTGAGCTATCGGGAATCATGCAATGGATTAGGAGTGGTATGAATATGATGTACTTTGGAGTCTTGATATTACTTCTGTAAATTCCCTCCTACCTATACCCCTATTTCTCCCTTTCGGAATGAAAATATTTGTTCTCTACATTGTATAGTGGAAGGAAAGAAAAGCTTTTATTTTTATTTTTATGGGCAGCAAAATAGCAATCTCAGCTGCATGCTCCCACTAACAACAAAATTTGGTTCATCTCAAGCTCTGAGTAATGAACAAGTTGAGAACGGAGTGGAATTTCTGAAACAATGAGCCAAATCTAAATTTTCCGCATTAAAATGTATCTTTCAGGCATTTATGACATCAATGAAAAATTAAGTGGCACAGAACCTATTAGACTAAATCCTAAATGGCAAGAGTTACAGAAGAAACCAGGAGAGAATTCTTAAAATATTTTAAGTGATTAAAAATGAAAATACTGCACATTAGAACAGACTATTCTCATTAAAGGAGTAATTTGTGACACTAAATACCTACTTAAGAATACACCTTTAGGAGCTGGAGAGATGGTTCCACCAAAAAAAAATCCCTTAGAGCTGAAAAACACTTTCAAAAGAGTGACAGGACATAACACTAACAAGCAAAAATCAATAGCCTACCTATATGCCAATGACAAACACAAAAGAAATCAGGGAAATATTCCCATTCATAATATACACAAAAATTAAATAAAATATGTGAGAATCAACCTAACCAAGGAAATGAGGACTTCATGAAAACTTAAGACACTGAAGAAAAAGCAATTGAAGAATATACTGGGTGTAAAGAATTCACATAACATGGGTCACAATGAATATTATGAAAATGGCCTTCCTGGAGCTACAGTGATGACTCAGCAGTTAAAAGCATTGGCTATTCTTATACAAGACATGGTTTTGAATCTCAGCACCCAACCTCTTCTGTCATCTTCAGTCACTGCAGGACACTGGTGCCCTTAAACACAGGCAGGCATAACAATCCCACACATAAAAACAAGTAAAATAAAATAATAAATGAAAATGGCCTTCCTCACAAAAGTAATCTACAAATGTAATTAAATTCCAACCCAAATTCTAATGACATTCTTCATAGACACAGAAAATTAATCTTAACATTTATATAAAATCACAAAAGTCCAAGAACAGCCAAAGGAATCTGTACAAAACATAATATTGGCACAAATCCAGGCATATAGATCAAATCAAGTTGAGGACCCAGCCCATGCAACTACATAACCTAATTATTGAAAGGATGCCTATATATACACATATATACTAGAGGACAGATAGCCTCTTCAGTCAATGGTGCTGATGAAACTGGATAACCATGAGAAAATAAAACTGGATACTTATCTCTGAATTTCCACAAAATTCAATTTCAAATGGATCCTCAACAAAACATTCAACAAAAGAACTGTTATTCTACAGTTACTAGAGGAAAAATTATGCATCATCATATAAGCATAGATAGTCATTTTAATCATATGAAATCCACTTTGTTAGTGTTTTATCAAACATTTTATATCTATATTCATAAAAATATTGGCCTGTAAGCCTTTTTATTGAAATGTTGAAGATTTGACACAATATATATTGATCATATTTTGACTCCCCCATTTCACACATTCTGCCATATATATTTAAACCTATCAAACTATATCTGTGTCCCCAAATGTCCCTCAGTTTGAGCCTATCTACTAGAACCTGGTAAACCTATATAGCACCATTCTCTTAAAGAAAACACTTAAAATAAATGAAAGGAAATCCTAACTTCCTACTCCTTGATTATGAGTATGGCATAAATAATTCTTCTAAGGGTAAGATATTAGACAGAAACAATTAATATGTAACCTTATAGTGAAGAAAACTGATAAATGATTTCATATGAATAATAATAGTCAATATAAATAACAATAGTTATAAATTCTGTTGATAAAATTTGACCTTGAAAGGATGAAATGAAAATGGCACTTATCTCTTTTGTCTTCCTCATAAAATGTCAATTTTAGTGATTATGAGAAAAAAGTCAGAAAAATCAAATTTAGATATCCAATTTATCATAGTTATCAAAACCAAGGAAAGTTTAAGAAATTGTTATAACCAAAAGGAGTGTAGAATGACAAAACTACTAAAACTAATCATGCACACTGAATGAGATTCTGCAACAATAAAGTGACAATGGATCAAGACAAAGCAAACAAGATTGAAAGATAGCTATTTATATCACAGCAATATAACTTAATATTATGAGAAAAAATGGAATGTACATAGGAAAGCCATATAATAATCTCACAGTTTGTGTAAATTCAAAATAATTCAAAAACATTTATAAAAGATATAAAGAGATTAAAAACTAAGATTCAGATTACTAAAAATATTTGCAATTCAATCCTTAACAGTTGTTAATATATTAATAGGTTAAGGAGAAGGAAAAACTTTCAAAACTCAAGAGTTGTTAAGTAAACTGATTAGTAATTGGGTAGATGATATTAAGACAAATTGAATCCCCTAAACATTTCCAAACTTATCATTCATTATAAATTATAATTAAATTTTCTATAATATATATAATTGTCATAATAGTTAAAATAAAATCCAGTTAGAACACCTAATTTTAGGCAAAATGTACAAAAATTGTGTCACTTTGTTGCTATTGAGAATATAAAATAATCTCCAAACTCTGGAAAGCTATTTTATTCTTTCTTGATAACATAAACAGGAATCTATAGTATGCCCCAGCTATTACAAATGAAAGTTAGTGTTAACATAAATCTTTATCCACACATGTTCTTAGTAAATTTAATTGTAATATTCAAGCACTGAAAGAATAGGTAAATATTTATACATTATGTGGTATCTCCACATCATGGAACGCTACTCAGAAAATAAAGAAAAAAATGGACAAAATGAGTGGAGGTCATTTTGAGACATGTTTAGTATTTTGGAACATAAATGACTATATTTGAGGACAGCTGTAATATAGTCTACAAGATGCTCTCACTGTATTATTGGTGCAAGTTCAGTGATGATCCACAGACTTTCTGGATTATTCCTTCCAACTTCAAGTGAATCCACAATTATTTCAGAGATAAAGGAGAACAATTAAATTGAACAATTTGTGGTTTTGTTTATTAGTCTAGTTCTTTAATAGTCTAGTTTTCAGTTCCAGGTTATGAACATTAAATAGGAAATGCTTGGAATCCTCTAAACTTCCATGAACTTATTAGGCTTTTTGCATTCTCCTATATTGTTTGTGATAAAAGAAAGGTCATGCTTCATAGCCAGTTGAGAAAAGGATCTATATAATCCATCTAAGTCATGTCCTTCACATTCTGAGAGAATATATTTGTTCCTCTTTATGCTGATTCACAGATTCAATTCTGTGTCTGGATGTTGAACTTGGCTGGATTCCCAGAGTTGTTTCTTTTGATTCCATAAACCAATGTTTTTTCAAACATCTCCAGAGGGTTAGATCAAGAGTTTTGCACATTAGAGCCAACTCATAAGAGCACACATTTGTTCCTTGTTTTTAGAAAACAGTGGCATGGGTTTCCCTTTATGGCTAAATTCACCCAACTTAGGCTTTAACAAGAACTATGGTTATTTACATTTGTTTACAAAAGAATAGAGAGGTTTCTTTTTCTAAGATGGCGGCTCCAGAGAAGGCTTGTGCACACTGAGCAGCTAAGGAAAAAGTTGGAGAGGGGTCATGGCATACCCCAAGAGCATTGGGAAGTGTCAGAGTTGGTCTGAGGATATTTGGATCCTTGTGGACTACATTTTGGCACTATAAGCATCCTCAGAGGGCATCAGGAGACAACAGGGAAAGCTCCAGTGTAGGTTGAGCCTTTCTCTTACTGAACCCAGGTGCAGACCTTGGTGTCTGGTCCTGGAGGTTTGGTGGGTAGATTAAGGGTGGTGTACAATGGTTGCGTGAGTACATCTCACTGGGTGGATGACTGGGGTTCACCCCACTTGGATGTGGGGGACTGTAGTTGCATTGCAATGGACACATTGTGACCTCCCACCAACATGACCAGGAGGGCCTGGGACCCTCAGAGTGTGTGTTTTGCAGGCCTGGAGTTTGGGGCCAGCTTGGGTGTTGCATGGCTTAGTCCATTCAGGGAACTCTTTGTTGTTGGGTTAGGATAGAGTTAAGATTTTGGAGTCTGAAGTATCCACACCTGTACATCAATTAAGAAGTCAACAAACACCTAAAGAATATAACCAGCATGGATGGTAGTCTTTGTGCCTACCTTGGTGAACACGGGTGACAGGGAATCAGAGTTCGATTCTGGAGAGGGAGCCTGAGAAACGGCTACCATGTCCAAGAATATAACCAGCATCAGTGTCAGCTCAATAAACACCTAACTTCACATTAGAACCACTCCCAACAGAAGCTACCCAAGTGCCTAATGTTCAATTAAAGAAAGACTTAGGTGGGTCTCCACCAAACACTAAATACCTCTATTCAAGTACCCTCTAATGAAGACCCCTTGGATTTAACTCAGGATACAGATCTCAAAAGAACAATTATAAATATGATTAGAGAAATTAAGGAGTTAAGAGAGTTTAGAGAGCTTATAAACAAGGAAGTCCAGGATCTAAAAGAAGACAGGGATAAATTGAAAGAGGACAATAATAAATTGAGGAATGAAATTACAAAATATATAGAAACATCAAAGAAATTTCAAAGTGAAATGAAAAAAGAAATGCAACATTCCACAAACAATTTGGAAAGGATGGGAGAAACTCTTAATAATAGAATGGATGAAGTAGAAAATAAAATATCAAGGCTGAAAGACAATATTAAAGAATTGGATAAATCAAGTAAGATTATGAAAAATTAAAAAAAAAACACTATAATGGAATAACCTGGAACTGTGGGATACTATGAAAAGACCAAACCTACCAATTATAGGGATAGAAGAGGAGGAAAACTCACAAGATAATGATATGGCCCAGATCTCCAACAAAATTTTAGAGGAAAAATTTCCCAAATTAAAGCAAGAGATTCCTATACAAGTATTAGAAGCACATAGAACTCCAAGCAGACAGAACCAGAAAAGAAATTCTCCACACCATATCATAGTAAAAATACTATATGTTTAAAGCAAAGAAAGGATACTGAAGGCTGCAAAAGAAAAAAAGTTACCACCAAAGAAAACATATCATCACTACAGCTGATTTCTCCATGCAGATGATAAAAGCCAGAAGAGCCTGAATTAAAAATACTCCTAGTTTTAAAAGACTGTAGATACCAACCCAGAGTACTTTATCCAACAAAAATGTCTATTACAGTTGAAGGAGAAAACAAAATGTTCCATGATATAAATAAGTTGAAAGAATTCCTCTTCAATAAGCCAGGCCTGTAGAGAATACTTCAAGCAATACAAACAGGGGAGGACAGGGACCTATAACTGATCAACTCTAGGAAAAAAAAATGATACTATGACTGTGGAAATAAAAACTTAAGGTAAGATTGTACTAGAATCAAAATGTTTGGAAACAATTTATCTCTCAACCACAAATTTAAATATCAATGGAATGAATTCTCCGATTGAGAGACAGAGACTAGTAGAATAGATTAAGAAACAGAACCCATGTTTTTTTTTTCCTTGTCTCCAAGAAACTTACCTCACCTTTAAAGATATATAGTATCCCAAAGAGGGTAAAAAATAATACAAGCAATTGGCACTAAGAAAGAAGGAGGAATAATTAGGCTAATACTAGATAAAATAGAATTCAAAGGCTTTGGTTGTGTTTTGTGGGGGGGATATTTGATCACTAGGTGGAACACCTTTGGGGTGTATAGATGGGGTTTTTGCCAGGCCTGTATGGTGAATTTTTTAATGTCTGGAAAGATTTGGTTGAGCAGAGCCTGCTGCAGAACTCGTAGGGTCACTTTAAGGTTTTTATATTGTGGTGATATGCTTAGGGGAACTGTCCCATTGGGCCAGATGGCCAGAAATATTGCAAAGTTCAGTAGAAAATAAGATACTTTTAATGGATTGAAGTGGCTAAATGTTTCTAGAATGGAATGGTATAAACATTGAAGCCAGTTTACTAATGGTCTAAATGGGATTATAACCCCAGAGGGTTGTGGTTGGTTTTTGTTCCATTCCTGGCTTGTAGTGGACTTCCAGTTGTAGATTCAGATTAAAGGGGCATAGACAAGCAATGGGTTACCCTTGACTACTGAAAGATATTTTTTTGGTCTCTATGATGCAAGTGTAACTTTTGATATCTGTTCTGCCCATTTCAAGATAACTCATGGAAAGCTAAGTTTACTTCCTTGAACTAATGGCATGCACCCTGGAAGGAGGCAGTTTGGATGGACTTGGTAAATTTTTTCAGCTTTATTCTGGTCAACAGATATTTTCGCTGTTATTGGAAAACTACAAAGCAGGTTATGGGGCTTGGGAAAGTAAAGAGAATATTTGTGTTTGTTTATATTTAAGATAGCCCTAAAATTGTTTAAATTTCTCTTACTGGCTTTACCTGCTTATCCTATGGTGTTAAATTTCTTTCAGTCAATGTTTATGAAAGTCTTCTTAGGCTTTTCTCCAAGCTTTATCTAAATATGATACAGTAATTAAAAGTAGCAAATTGGTGTAACTTATCATTTTTGGATGCCAGTGTACAGTCTATAAAGAGGAAGCTCACACACACCTTTAATCCTAGCACTCAGGAGGCAGAGGCAAGTGAATCTCTAGGAATTCAAGCCCAGCCTGGTCTACATAGTGAGCTCCAGGCCAACTGGGACTAAAGGGAGAGACTCCGTCTCAAAAATAAATAAATAAATAAATAAATAAATAAATAAATAAATAAATAACTCAATATAGAGGAAAGTTGCTTTGTGCTCCAATGGGAAGTGTGGTCTAGCAAGACCTGACCTTGGCCTCAGTAGATGGAACTGGTTAAGAATGGCCAGAGGCAGCCAGCCATCCCCCCAAAACAAACAAACAAACAAATAAAAACAAAACAAAAACCAGAGTGCCCACTGAAGACCAGACTCTCAAATGACCTCGAGAAAACAAATTTTGGTTACCTGGGCTAACTGTGTGGACTTTAACAGCCCCAAAAAAGTATAACCAAAAGATAGTTGATATATTTCTTTTAAAGCCTGAAAAAACCTGTGCCTCCACATTTGGTGTAAGGTTATATGAAATAATGTTAAACAGGCAGAAAAACCTTAGATCTTGGCCTTGATTAACAGAGTAGTGTCACCTGCAGCCAAAGGACAAGTCTACTATTGTTGTTAATTAATACTCAATAATGAAATTTCCTCTTTCTTTCTAGCAACTAAGTGGAAACTCATATCCTGACTATTCAAAAGCCTGAAAAGCAGATCCTGAGTCCAGACATCATGGCCAAATGAACAGAAGGAGAAACCTAATAAATGGATGCTTTGAAACCACTGGTCAAGAAATTCCAATGGACTTTTAAGTTGGACATTGGAATTCACCCTGTCCTTACTTCTCCTGGTCCCCTGCCTACATCATGTACCTAACTATTTCTGCTTTCATTTTACTTTCACAGGCACCAGTAAAAGGTTTTTCCCCTTTATAGTTATGCTTGGGGGTCTTTTAGATTGACCCTCTGAATGGGGTTGCCACAACAAATGTCCCTTTTTAGCATGGAAGAAGTCAGAGTGATCACATCTAGATTCCATTCTGGTGATTGGAGTGACCCTTTTCAAAGGCTAGCATAACTAAACAGGAGCTAGAAATTGATTAGGCAGTTCAGGGATGAGATCCCCCCTCCCCGACCCCAAATTAACCAGACTTTTTCTCAGGTGAAAACTCAAGGCTTCCTGGAATTGACAGTAAACACATATCCTTCTGGTAGCCCTAAAAGAGCAGGAAAAGAAAGAAAAGAAAAAGGGAAGGAAAAAAAGAGAAGTACATACCAAGCCCCGCAAATTGATTATTTCAACAGAATAAGAAATGGAAATCTCCCCCCCCCCTTTTTTTTGGTTCTTGTTGCTTTGTTTTGTTATCATTATTTTGTATTGTTTCTATTTTCCTGTGAAAAGAAAAATTAAAGAAAAAAATCTAAAAAACAGAAAGAGCATACTTTTTTTTCTAATAACAACATTGTGGAAGTATGCAGTTCCTGGGTTCAGTTTCAGAAACTTATCTTTTCGCACTTAGTATTTACTCTGATCATAGAAATTAGGGTGGGTATATGTGGTTAGTCTCAGCACAGAGAGCCCAAGAAACTATGGAGCATATTTTGCCCCTGGAACTACTGTTTTCCTGGCTCCTTCAGATGTATACAATAAGATATACATGATAATAAGTTCCCTTGAGCAAATGCAAGTGTGTGTCAAAAATACTGCTTGTTCTTTATTATGTAAGCAATACTGACAGTAAGCAGATATTCTTGGGGAGAGTCTTATTTATCTTGAATTTAGAATAAAATGTTTTATACAATTCCTGAGTTATGTTGTATGATAATGGAACAACTTTTTAATCTCTGAAGTCCCTCAAGACATAGCTAAGGCTAAATAGATGCCAAAAATATCAACTCATTCTTTCCTTGAAGTTGTATAACAGGCTTCTGAGACGAGTCTTGTACTAGGAAATGCCACCACATTGTGGCTGTCATGTTGAAGAAAATGAGGACTTCAGTGCCAGGGACAATCTGCCAAGTCTGATGAATCTTTGTCAGGTGGGAAGACCATACCAGATTTAGGAAGCTTGGAGGATGTGCTGAACACTGGAACAGGGACAGAAGGGAAAAGGCTAGTAGGACAAATTTGAAGTGTATAGTTGTGAGAACCAAGGCAGGCTTGGGGAAGGAAATCATTGATGAAAGATGGACAGAGATATGGCAAGATGCATCTATAGTATTTATATCTTTTACTCTCTTCATCTCTATGATGATGTCTCTAGTTTTTATGGTAATAAAATGGTGTTTGGGATTCATTCTCTGATAATTCTAAGTATGCTTTTTGGATGTATTAGTTTTTGATAAATCTCACTATGTGGCGCTGGCTGGCATTGAACTCACTATATAGACCCCACTGGATCTGAATTCACAGAGATCGATTTGCCTCTGCCTCCCTGTTGTGTTGTTATTTTGTTACATTGTTTGATCTTCCCACATCTCCTCATCTTCTCTCTGAATGTCTCTATTCCATTTGTGTATATGTATTGACATCTATTATCATGTGCATTGCAAGGTGTCTTGCGTTGTGCCCCCTAGAGGTCTCTCAATTTTGTCTAAAGGGTCCAAGAAGTATATTTATCACAAATTCTAACAATTTCTAACCCTTGATGTCAACCCATATCTGTTTTCCCCTACATAGAGCCTAATACCATTAATAAGCATATAAATATAAAAGATAATACTAAGAAAAGAATGTTTAATTTAAAAGGGAGCACAGTCCCTCTTTAAAGCAATGCAACTTAATTAAATTAGTCTACCCAGGATAATCTTCCACTTGATTGATCTAAGGGTGCAGTCTCTAGTAGGTACTTCACACATGCAAGATGATTTAATTCTATTAAGAATATTAATTTAAATATAAAAGCTTTGGCAGATATGGTCTTTAAGTGGTGGCTATAATCTTCTTTCCCTTGTTTTACGATCCTGAATAATCTCTTTTCCATAAATATGTCTGGACCTAAGGCTAGCTTCTTGGGATAGAATAGGACAAAGGCAACGGAGCTTTCCTGATGTAATTAGAGGCTTAGGTCAATCAAGTGGAAGATTATCCTGGGTAGGCCTAATTTAGTCAAGTGGCATCTCTTTAAAGATGGACTGGGCTCCCTTTGAAGTTTAAGATTCTCTTCTTTTTGATAAATTAAAAAATGAATGGCAAGTAGACTTTAGATAAAAGACAGAATAAAGCTGCATCATCTCTCATAGAAGGTGAGACAAAGAGGAGGAGAAGGACAGAACAGGAGAGGGTATTGGGAAGAAAGGAGAAAAATCAAAGGTTAGATGTATTCTTTCTTATGCAGAATCCAGGTTTAATGCTCTCTCTCTCTCTCTCTCTCTCTCTCTCTCTCTCTGATGTGTGTGTGTGTGTGTGTGTGTGTGTGTGTGTGTGTGTAAAAGACATGAAAGCAGAAATGAGAATATTAGAAGGAAGACCAGTGAGAAGTGGAGGAGAGAAAGAGGGTAAGGTGTAGAGAACATGAGTAAAGCACAATGATACATACACACACACACACACACATACATGTGTATGTGTGCTTGTGAAGATAACCTATTATATTGTCCATTACCTTAAGGAATCTGCTAGATGCCAGAACAAATGTAGAAGCGAATGTTTCTCCAGATAAGAATTCAGACAAGTTACTATTTCCTAACAGCTTGTGAGATATGAACAGCATTGGCTAAACTGTGCTGGCCCCTCACTATTAGCTCTGAGATATTAAATATGTTATTTTAAATTATAATAATTAATATTGGTATGGATATTCTGACATGTGAATTAGGTTAAACATTTATGTAGATATTAGAATAAATATTTGGTCTTAAAATAGCATGTTCTGAGAATGCCTTAATGCAATGCTTTCCTGTCACAGCCCCAAGCTCAATACCATGTTCCATTCAAAGTAAATGGGGCTCCTTCGATCAACTGCTTACACCAAGTGTGAAACATCTAAAGTGAGCCTGGTTACCTGACACATCAGAGAGAAAATAAGTTTTCTCCGCGGAGTTGCACAACACGGGTGCACAGACTTGCATGCAGACAGTACATTCAAACACATACAAAAATAAATAAAATTAATTAAAAAATAAAAATAAATAAGCTTTCAAAAACACTGGTACTTTATTGGGGCTGGAGAGATGGCTCAGTGGTTAAGAGCTCTTGCAGAGGACCCCTCTTCTGACACCCTCTTCTGACCTCCACAGCATTGCACAACACGGGTGCACCAACCTACATGCAGACACTCATACACATAAAAAGCAATAAATAAAAAATTAAAAAAACACTGGTAACTTTAATAACATTTTCCATAATCCTAATTTACATTTTCAAATAGTGATATAGAGCTTGGGAAAGGAATATAAATAATGGGAGGGTTAGAGAATGTACTCAACAGTTAAAAAGAAGTGAGGATTGGTAACTATCCACTATATGCACATATTAAATTATCACACTATACTTCATTAATAGCACAAATAAAATACTAAGAACATAGAATCATAAAGTCAGGAAACACAGGGGAAACAAAACAGTCATAGTGATTTCAAAAATAGTTTAATAAATAAACCAGAGAGGACAATTAAAATAGGTGTCATAGGACCATGAAAATTAATATATCAGTTGGAAAAATCATCACTAATATATTCATTACTTGGCAAATGTTTTACAATTTTATGGTCCTGTTAAGAAAACAAAAATATAAATGGTCATAATTCATATTGTAACAAAATAAACTTCTGAAAACACATCTAAGAAACTGTAATCAATGATTCAGCCAATATTTCTTATGTAAATATATGTCATGCTAGGTAACTAATGATGTATAACTAAGTTGAAATTACTATACAATGTCTAGGAATTTGGCGACTCTTGTTGACCAGGAAACTATTACACATGATCTTGTCTTATTTTGCTTATTTTAATTAGTTTTATTTTATTTTTTGCATTTCATACATCTTGGCATATTTAGATTCTCTTAGCTATATGCAATCCCCATAGTCCCTCCACCAGATTTCACGCATCATATCATATATATTAAGGCCTTTGAAGTCACATATTTGTCCCCATATATCACTTAGTGTGAGTTCATCCAACAAAGCCTGGTCATCTAGCATTGCTCCCCTGTAGAATACCAACACTCTTTGGGGGCTGGAGAGATTGCTCAGTGGTTAAGAGCACTGACTGCTCTTGCAGGGGACCCAGGTTCTGCTGGGTCCTCCCACAGGTAGGGCAGAGAGGAGAGCTGGGACAGCCTGTCTCTCCTCCAGGGCTGAGCAGGATGGTGAGTGTCAACAACCTGAAAAGAACCACACGGGGGGAAGAGGGGCCTGGAGTCTAAGCAAGAACTCACTTTATTGCGGCAGGCAGCAGCTTATAAAGGCAAAGATCACAAGGGAATAGCCAATCATCTTAAAGGTCAAATAGCTAGAGCCAATGGGAAAAGTTTCAAAACAACCCTGGCTGTGCCTACCTTACTTCCTTTAGCCCCTGTCTTGTTTACTTCCTTTAGTCTGCTCTTGTTTACTTAGGACCAGCTGGCCCGCCTACCTTACTTCCTTTGGCTGAGGTCTTGTTTTCTTAAGGCCAGCTTATAAGGGCCCCTCAGTTGTAAACAAGCCTGGCCCTGCTCCTTACTTCCTTTCTCAAGAAGTTGCTGAGGGCCTCATAGGCCAAGACAAAGCAAACCCAGCAAGGTTTGATACCCAGCACCCACATGGTGGCTAAGAACCATCTTTTACTCTAGTTCCAGGGGAATCCAAAGCCCTCTTCTGACCTCCACAGCATTGCGTGACACGGGTGCACCAACCTACATGCAGACAGGGCACTCATACACATAAAAATAATAAATAAAAATATTTTAAAAAAGAATACCAACATTCTTTAACCTAGCAATGATTAGTTCCTATAGTCTCTCAGGTAAAGTTGGGGTTTCTTTCCCATTTCCCACTTCTATATTGGATTTTCATCTGGTTTGAGTTGGCATCAGTGTTGTGCCTGCTGTCACACTGGTGTAAGTTCCTGTGAGCAATTGCCCAACCACTTGAGAGACTGTTTCCTTATAACCATCTATTACCTTTACCTTTTACAGTCTTTCCACCAGCCAGGGTTCAAGGACCACTGTGGATATCTTAGAAAGAGCCTTGAGTTTTATTTTATTTTAAAGTATTTTTATTTCTATTCTTTTTTTTTTTTTTTTTTGGTCTTTTTGAGACAAGGTTTCCCTGTAGAACCAGTTGTCTTGGAACTCACGATGTAGACCAAACTGTCCTTGAACTCACAAAGATCCACTTGCCTCTCCTCCTGAGTGCTGGGATTAAAGGTGTGTGACACCACACGCAGCTGTATTTTTATTTCTTAATTATGTTATATGTTTGTTTCTGTGTGGAGGTATGTGGATGTGAGTGCAGGTGCCCATGGAAGCCAGAGGAATCTGACTTCACAGGAACCCAAGTAATAGGCAATTGTGAGCTGACAAAGTGGTTAGTGGGAATTGAACTCAGGTCCTCTGGAAGAGAAGAAAGTGCTCTTAATTCCTGAGCCAGCTCTCCAGCCCAAGTCTGAAGTTTTAAATACAGGAAAATCAAATGACCAACTTGTTTTCAACAAATGTACCATGAAGATGGTAAAAAGACAGAGTAGTACACAGTAAATTTAATACTCAAATAAAAATGAACCGTAGCTGCAAAATAGTAAAACTTAGCTGAGAGGTGAATATAATCAAAGAGCATTTTACACATGTATGGAAAGGTAAGGACAAACATGTGCTGTGTACTCTTCATGTATGAAAATGAGACTCTAAGGAGATGTACATATCAAAAGCATATTCATAGTTTGATATAATATTGACTTGAAATAAACAAATGCAAAAATATAAGCTAATAAATCCTATAAGTGTGGATTAATATATGATATTATGCAGATTTAGTCAAAGTATTAAAATCTGATTTTTGCTTATTATCTTCTGGAAACAAATTCACTTTATTCCCCAAGTTGGCTTCTAATTCTTGGTCCTCTTGCCTCCATATCCTGTGTCCTGAGTTCACAGGCATGCACCATGCTACCTGGCACAAAAAATCTTTATCTCAGGATTTTGATTAATATAAAATTTATTTTTATTAAGAGATAAATCCTGAAATCTTTGTAAATAACTGGATATTAAGTCTCATAGTTTTTTTCTTTTTAAACAATCTATTTTTATTTTATTTATTTCTGTATGTGTATGAATGTACTGTCTGCCTGCAGATTTGTGCACCCATGTCGAGCAATGCCTCGGAGGTCAGAAGAGGGTGTTGGATTCCCCTGGAACTGGAGTTCTCCTGGAATTGGAGTTTCGGACGGTTCTCAGCCACCATGTGGGTGCTGGGGATCGAACCCGGGTCCTCTATAAGAGCAGTCGGTGCTCTTAACCGCTAGGCCATCTCTCCAGCCCCCAATTCGAATTTTTATAGCTTGCAATAGATGTATATGTGTGCCCTATTCTGTCTACTTTTTGTAGCTCTGAATTGTCTCATGAAAAATATTAACTAACGTTGTCTGGAATTTTAATGGAATGAGAAGGGAAGCCATATCCTGTGACCAAATATTTGTAAAATTCATATCTGTTAAAGGAGTGTAAACAAAATTGTAAAAAGAATTCTTAAAAGTCAACAGTAAGAAAAGGAACAATCTGATTTAAAATTAAACACTCTGAACAAAATCAACATCAAAGAAGATATACAAAGGCCAAATATGTGTTTATACGAACTTACAGCAGTGTTGTCACCATTTAGCACAAGATCCAGGCAAGCTCAATCAGACAAAAACCAAGCATAGACTGGGAAAAGGGCAGCAGAGAATACGGGACTACATAGTATGAGTCCCTGGATAGAACTCTTTTATTAAACTAAGCCACTATTGCTCAGGGACTGTTATAGGAGAGGGAAGAAATTACAGAATGCATGAAATCTCATGGTGGAGGGTGTGATTAGGGTGCAGGCAGGGAAGGTGGCATAATGATGATTAATATATTTTTTGTGAAGTACAAAAAGTTCAATAAAATATACATTTAAAAATGCTCAGCATCAGGGCTAGAGAGATGGCTCAGCGATTAAGAGCACTGACTGCTCTTGCAGAGGACCCGGGTTTGATCCCCAGCACCCACATGGTGGCTAAGAACCATCTTTAACACCAGTTCCAGGGGAATCTGACGCCCTCTTTGGACCTCTGCAGCAGTGCACCAACCTATATGCACATGGATATCCAGTTTCCCCATTGCCATTTATGGAAGATGCTCTTTTTCCTCCAGTGTACATTTTTGTAACTTTTACTGAGCTCTTGTAATTTCATACAACAGTTAGTAAACAAATTTGAACCCCTTCCCCACTTATGCCCACTTATGCCCCCCAACCACCCACCAGATTTCATGCATTCTGTCATATATGTTAAGTTCTACACAGTCAAACATTTGTAACTAGTTTTCTTCAGTGCAAACAGACACAAAATATCAAGAATATTGTAAGGGAATACAGTAAAAATCTATACCCCATCAAATTCAAAAATCTAAAACAAATGGATGGATTTCTAAAATCATGGATAGCAGCAATGTTACACCAAGAAGAAATCAACAGCTTACTTATATCCATAACAAATGAGGACATTGAAACAGTAATGAAAAACCTCCCAACTAAAAAATTCCATATCATATGGATTCACAGAAGAATTCTACCAGGAATTCAAAGATCTACAATCAGTACTGACTAAATTATTCAAAATGATAGAAACAGAAGGTGAATTCTCAAACTCCTTCTATGACATGAGTATCATTCTAATACCAAAAACAGGTAAGGATATAACAAAAAAGAAATTTATAGCCCTGCTTCCTTAATGAACATAGATGCAAAGATACTCAACAAAACAATGGCGAATTGAATATACACACACATCAAAAAATCATCCACTAGTCAGCTTGATTCCAGAAATGCAGGGATGGTTATAAATAAATAAATAAATAAATAAATAAATAAATAAATAAATGTAATAAAACACATAAAAGGACTTCGAAGATAAAAATTGCATGGTCATCTCCATAGATGCAGAAAAGGCCTTTAAGAAAATCAAACACACATTCATGTTAAAAGTCCAAGAAGGAATCAGTCTGGATGGAACATACATCAACTTAATTAAAGGTACACATGACAAAGTCACAGGCAATATAATTCTAAAAGGAGAAAAATCCAGTTTAATTCTGGAACTAATCAGGCTGTCCACTATTTCTGCTCCTTTTCAATACAGTGCTTGAACCTCTTGGAAGAGCTGTAAGAAAAGGAAATTAGAGCATTAACTGAAAAAGAAACTAAATTATATCTTTTTGCACATGATATGATATTACATGTAAGAGATCCCAAAAATTCCACCAGAAAGCTGTTAGAAATTAATAATACTTTCAGTAAAGTGGCAGGTTAAAAAATCAACTTACAAAAATCAGTGGCCTTTTCATATACCAATAACAAGCAATCAGAAAATGCATTCAAGGCAACCCTCCCATTCACAGTAAACTCAAAAAATTAAAATATTGAGTAATAAACTTAAGCAAAGAGATTAAAGATGTCTGCAATGAAAATTTCAAATCTTTATTTTTATTTTTATTTTTTGTCTTTTTGAGACAGGGTCTCCCTGTAGCCCCAGCTGTCCTGGAACTCACTCTGTAGACCAGGCTGGCCTTGAACTCACAAAGATCCGCCTGCCTCTGCCTCCCAAGTGCTAGGATTAAAGGCGTGCACCACCACGCCCGGCTAAAATTTCAATTCTTTAAAGAATGTGCTAGAGGACATTAGGAAATGGAGAGATCTATCCTACTCAAGGAGTCATAGAAACAGTACTGTGAAAATGAACATCTTACAAAAAGCAATCTATAGATCCAATAAAATGCCAATCCAAATACCCATGACACTCTTTACAAAGACTGACAAAACCATCCCTAAATTCCTATGGACTCACAAATGACCCTGGATAGCCAATGCAATTTTGCCCCAAATGAAAAACACTGGGACAATCATGATACCAGATCTCAGATTATATTACAGAGCTATAGTCATAAAAACTGCATGGTACTGGCAAAAGAAAATAGATATGTACCTCAATGGAACACAGTGGAAGTCCCGAATATGATGACTCACAATTTCAGCTGCTTGATATGATATGTGACAGTGGTGTCAAGAAAACACAATGGAAGAAAGACACCATCTTCAACAAACAGTGCCTGAAAATCTTGATCTCCACCTGTAGAAGAATCAAATTGGATCCTTATATTTAACCTTGCACAAAAGTCAACTCCAAATTGATCAATACAAAATCTGAAACTCTGAAATTGCTAGAAGAAAACATAGGTCACACTCTTCAAGACAGAGGCATAGGAAAGGTCTTTCTAAATTGGACATCAGCTGCTTAGGCATTAAGGTCAACAATCAGTAAGTGGGACCTCGTTAAACAGTTAAGCTTCTGTACAGCAAAAGAAACAACCAAGGAAGGGAAGAGGAAACATGCTAGAGTAGGAGAAAATCTTTATCAGACACATATCCAATAGAAGATTTATATCCAGGATACACAACGGACTCAGAAAATAAAAAAAATTAAAAAGTAAATGAAAATACAAAAACAGACAAATAAACAAACAAACAAAACATGAAAAAAATTACCCAATAAAAAGATGGGCTATAAACCTGAACAGAAAGTTCTCAAATGAAGAAATAAAAATGTCTTCGAAACACCTTAAAACTGCTCAACATCTGTAGTAATTAGAGAAGTGTAGATTAAAAGCACTTTAAAAGTCCATCTCACCCCAGTCAGACTGGCTAAGATCAAGAGAACAAATGACTCCATATGCCTGCAAGAATGTGGGGAAACAGGAATGCTTATTCACTGCTGGTGGGATTGCAAACTACTGCAACCTCTATGGAAAGCAGTGTGGAGGACTCTCAAAAATCCGAAACTGGATTTAGCATATGATCCAATTATACCATTCCATGGCATATATCCAAAGGACTCATCCTACTGTAGAATTACCTGTATACTCATGTCTGTTGTTGCTTTCTTCACAACAGCTAAGAAATGGAAACAACCTAAATGTCCCTGAAATGACAAGTGGATAATGAAAATGTGGTACATTTATACAATGGGATTATACACAGCAGTAAGAAAATATTAAATTATGAAATTTGGAGATAAATGGGTAGAATTAGAGAGTTTTATACTGCAAAGTAACACAAATGCAGAAAGCAAATGACATATGTTCTCCCTCATTTAAGGATTGTACCACCAAACTCTGTGTAAGCATATATCCAGATATAACACCAGGAGCCAGGGAAATGGAAAGGATACAAGGAAGTAAAGGAAAAGAAAGTACCCAAAAGAGGGTGGTCTGGTGGGAAGAAGAAACAAAGATGGATGAATCTTGTGGGTATCGGAAACACCAAAGGAAATGTGATGCCCTGTATCCCCATGAGAAAAGCAGATAGAGTGTCTAAACATTAGTGCATGCATATACCCTGGAGCTCTTTGGCAAGGAACACAGTGCCAGACAGAAGAGATCTCCCCTTGAGTGCTTAATGACACTGGTCCAGGAGACTCCCAAATAACACAGGCAATCTCCAAAGCTCTTGGTTATTTCTCTGAACTAATAGATAAGACCTTACTGATGAAGAGATGATATACGTTGGGCTACAGGACTTGGAGCAATGGAGCAGGAATTTAACTAGAAAGCTTCTACCTGAAGTTTAGCTTTCATAGTCCCAGGTAATATGTAAACTGCTAAGGGAGAAAAATAATCAATGGTCCAACCCAGCCTTAAAGACTAATAACCATAACCACTGGTAGAACAGACTACCTCTACTGATGCAGTACTGGCACTGTTATCTGGAGGGAGTGGGGAAATCAACGGCTACCTAATTGTACTTAAAACCCTCTGAAATGGAATTAACTCATAGGTGGCAAAGTAAACTCAATCAAATACACATGGCTGGAGAGTACATAGGTCCTAGAGAAAACCCTAGCTCTGTCATCATGTCCAGGACCAAATTGTAGCTAAAAAACATTTAATTCTTATAATTTACCAGAAAGTATACAGTACACACTCATCAAAAAGCTGTTATTTTTATGCAGCAGATGGAAGCTACTGTGGAATTTCACAACTTGTCAGACATAGAAAATATACATCTGAGATAATCAATCTATGGAGACATATCTACAGTTGAACCTGTACACCTAAGTAAGGTTAGTGGAACATAGCTGAATGAGGGGTAGAGAGAAAAATAATGCATTACTCAACTCTCACCAGTGAAGTTTCCTTATACTACAGTGTGAGAAGTTTTTACAAACTTTGTCAAATATCTTGTTGCTATGTGTACTCTTGTGTGAGTCTTGTGTTTTTTTCCCATTAATCTACATTTCTAGGTTCTTTTTTTGTCTATACCATGCTGTTTCTAATAAAATATTCTGCAATATAATCTGATATGGCAATCTATTCAGCATTATTCTTTTTGCTCAGGATTGTTTTGCCATTATGGAGACTATTGTGTTTCTATATGAATTTTAAGGATGGTTTCGTTTCTATTTCTCTTCTAATTTCTATATAATAATGATTGTGTCGATTTGTAAATTATGTTTTAGCCCGATGTATGGTGGTGCATCCTTTTACTCCCAGCATTTGGAGGCAGATGGAGGTGGATTTCCTGTGAGTCAAGGCAGCATTGGTCTAGAGAGGAGCTTCAGGCCAGCTGGGACTAAAGGAGACCGTCTCCAAAAAACCTTCAAAATTATTTTTATAAAAGCACATTTTCACACTTATAATTCTACTAATCCCTGGAACACAGAGGTACATCCATCTGCTAGTACCTTTTCCAATTACTTTCTTCAAAGTTATGAAGTTTTCATTATATAGAGATCGTTTAACATCTTTGGTTAGTGTGACATGGTCATTGTGCAATGAGATTGTTTCTATTCATTTTTTCTTGGCGCCTTTTTAAATATTTTTTTAACATGTTTTTTCGTAATTTTGTATTTGTAAATTACTGTCTGCATGCAACGTTTGTGCACCCGTGTTCTGCAAATGCGGCGGGGGCAGAAGAGGGTCTCGATGTCCGCCTGAACTGGAGTTCTCCATCGGAAATTCGGGGCTAGTCTACAGCAGGACTCAATTTTTTTAATATTAGTTCACTTCTTTTCCTAGTGGTGCTTTGTATCCACTCACCCCTTCCATCTCACTTCATCTCATGCTACCACTAGTCCCAGCGGCATTATCCTTCTTACACCCTTTCCCTTTTCCCCCCCCCCTATACACAACCCCACCCCCATCACCTTGTTCATGCACTTTTTCTCCCTTTTTTTTATAGCTTTTTTTTTTGTCTGTCTTTCTCTAGTTTATTTTTTTTCTCAATCATTTTTTTAGCTATAAGTGGATGATCCTCATGAGTAAAGCATCCTCTATATGAAACCTGACATTTACAGGCTGGTGTGCCCAAACCCACACCACAAGCCCCACCATTCCGGCAGAGTGGTGGGGGTTGTATGTTTCAATCAAAGTTGATGTCAAATGGGTGTCCAGACTACAATTGCTGTAGTTTCACCATTCCCCAATCACCCCAATCAGCCCTTAACATTCTACACTGCCCCCTCTCCACAAGATTGTTCCCGAGGCTGGAAAGGGGCACAGGTGGATGGAGAAGCAAGCCAGGTCCACGCTCTTGGAGCTTTGTGGCTTGGACTTTGGTCAATTCTGGCTGTATCCTTTCATGGGCTGAACAGTTTTTGTCACAGGAGTAACCTTTCGATCCTACTAATGAAGCATAAGCAGTTAGATATATAGGTATTAAAGAGCACTAATATGTTATAGTTGGTTACTTTTGTATAGACACAATGTTTGGAATGATATGTAATCATGAATTACGATTTTCCTTCCCTTTTAATATGACGGGTTCTTACTGTGGCTTTATACATCTCCCTAAACCGAGAGGATGTAAGCTTTGGCATCAGCACCTGGTTATTCCTCCAAGGTAGAGAGCCAAATTATGCCATTAAGGTTTAGGTATATACAGGCATATAGGCTATGGCTCACTGCGCACTAGTATTTCCAGGCAGGCGTGTGTAGCTGGTGCTGACGATGGACTCTTGCTTGACTCAGGGAGACCACCCGTATTTGGCTTTATGTTTTGAGTTGGCCTTTGGTTAACACTCTCTGGTATCCAATGACCTATCGTGTACTACTTGCTATGTTGTGGTCTCATACATATCTTCCCATGTTAAATGTTAACGTCAGTCTTGGAGCAGCAGGGCCATTATCGCCTCTCTTCTTGCGGTATCCGGTTGGAGGCAAGGGGCCTTTACCTTTGTGGAGCCTTGGATCCCCTGGCCAACAATCTCCCTGGTGAATAATCCATTGCTTGAGTCAGAGTTCCTGTATTAATATATTTTTGACTTAAGTGCATAGTTTACTGGACTTTAGTAGATATTGTTCTCGAACAGAGATAATCCCTCAATTAAAGAAGGCAGTTTTACCGGTTTTATATAGAGCATTACCTACTATAATAGTGTTCCTCCAATTTACAGTGGAGATGACCCATATCATCCCATATTTCTCCTTTTTCTATGGGGGGTGGGGCAAGAAGTCTCTCATGTCAAAACTTTGCGGCACCTGTAAGTAAGTTTCATTAGGGACTCATTATAACATAGTTGTTACAAGTAGGATCCAGCAGAGGGGTTTGATGTTGTTTGAGCAATCTGAGGCTTTTTCTCCTTTCCGAATGTTGCGATAGGTCACCTACTCAGTTGGCATTTCGGTTTACTAATCCTAACTCAACAGAGAGCTGTATCTTACTCGTTCTCAGCCATTAAGTTGGTGCATTTTGTCTTGTTGGGACCCACAAACTTTTCCCATAGTTATTTAGGATATTGAATTGCAAGTTTTTTTGACAAAAAGGTTTTCATTTCTATCTGTATCCCCCCTTTTTAACCCCATGAATTCTCCAGAAGAACAGTTGATTATACAAAACTATAGGATGGAATCAAGGCACAGAATTTCATCAAAAAATTCACTCCATGTTGATTTTTTGGGTGACTATATTATTAAATGAAATTGTGAAGCAAACGTAATTTTTTTACATTAAAATCAATCCTTAAAGAGAATGCTGACCACGGTGAGTTTACTGTACAAACAGAGAAATTGGATAACCATTGTGTGTGACAATCCTCAATATTTGCGCTTACCACATTTTAATGTAAAACAAAATGTGGAAAGGCAACAGCTACTGTATATCGCATCTATTAGCTCAGATGCATTACACAGTTTTATCAGAGTCTGAAACCAATTTGTTTAATATACACAATTTTTACTTTTTACTAGTCCTAAGACACACATGTTTCCTGTAGACAGTGTCTAGGCCAAAACTGGGTATTTGGAACTCACGTCAGTTAATGTATGCATTAATCGAATATAACCAACGTCCCGTTTCCCTCTCCCACCATCCCTTTCCAGTCCGATTTCAGTCTGTTCTTTGATGCAGTCTCTTGTCTGTTGTTGTTGTCTGTTTATAGGCATCCCTCTCCACGAGAAATAATTAATCTGGGTTATTTGGTACTAGCATCCACATATGAGGGACGCAACATTTGTCGTTTGTTTTCTGGACGTGTTACTTCACTTTAACATAATGTCTTCTACTCCATACAGTTACCATGCAAAAGTTCATGATGTTGTACCCTCTTTTGCTGCTGATAGAATTCCATTGTTATACAAGTACCACATTTTCTCTTTATCCACGCTCAGTTGAGGGGCACCTGGTGCTGGTCCAGCTTTTGGCTATTGTGAAGAGAGCTGCCAATAAACATAGTCTGGTGCCTGTATTTTGCAGTAAGTTGTGTCTTGGGTGGTATATACCCCAGGAGTGGTAGACGGGTCAAATGGAGGCTCATTTTGAGTCTTTCTAAGGTTCTCCACACTGCTTTCCCATAGTGCTGTCACAAGTTAACTTCCCACCAGCAAGGGATGAGTGTTCCCCTTTCCCCACAACCCTACTCCAGCCTGTATCATCTCATGGTTCCTGATCTAGCCAGTTTATGTGGAGGTAAGGTGATATCTCAAAGTGGTTTTTAATTGCCTTTCCTTAAATATCAGACGATTTTGAACACTATTCTTAAGATGTTTTCGGCATCTCTATTTCTCTCTGTGAAGCTCCTATTCAGATCTTTGCTCATCTTTGAGTGATTTCATTTGTTTTTCCTTCATTTGTTTTCTTTCTTCTTTGTTTTTTGAGTAGCTTGTATACTCTGGAAATTAATGCTTTGTCAGATGTATCTGCAGTGAAGGTTTCCTCCCACTCTGTGGGTTTTCTCTTCACTTCCTTTATTGTTTCTTTTGATGTACAGAAACTTTGGAGTTTAATGAGGTCCCATTTGTCAATTATCAATCTTATTTCTTGTGCAGCTGCTGTCTGATTTAGGAAGTCTTTTCCTACGCCTATGTCTTGTAGTCTGCTGCCAAGTTTCTCTTCTATCACTTCCAGAGTTTGGGGTTTCATGTTGAGGTCTTTGGTCCATCTGGAGTTGACTTTTGTACAAGGTGAGAGATAGGGGTTTAATTTCATTCTTCTACAAGTGGTGATCCAGTTTTGCCAACACCACTCCTGGAATTGGAGTTACAGACGGTTCTTAACCACCATGTGGGTGCTGGGGATCGAACCCAGGTCCTCTGTAAGAGCAGTCGGCGCTCTTAACCGCTAGGCCATCTCTCCAGCCCCTCTCTGGCTGCTTTTTATTGGTATACAGAAAGACAACTGATTTTTCTAAATTATATTTATTTACCCAGATATTTTGATTAAAGTCTTTATCATTTCTAGAAGTTTTTATGGAATTTTTGGGATCTGTATAGTATCTGGTTATCTGCAAATAGGGATGTAAATTAGTTTTTGTTCCATTTAGCATCTTTTTAATTTCCTTCTCTTATTGCTTTTGTTAAGATTTCAAGAATTATATTTAAATAGAAGGGGATATTGGACAGCCTCATCTCACTCCTGATTTTAATAAGAATACTTCAAAAGAAATACTACTTCTATATAACAAGAAAAGGATTGCAAAATTTAAAGTCTCAAGTATAGAGTTGCTTCTCATGGGCACATTCAATAGGGGAAATTTATAAAACTCATTAAGGAGAGAAAACATAAACATTTTAAATTGGATATTACCGATGTATTATTGTGATGAAGTATGTGACAGAAGCAACATAAAATAAATATTTATTCATTTCGGTCCATGGTTCTGGATGGTCGCATCATAGCTAGTGGCAGGAAAGACACAGATTAGTAAATCAGTTCACTTTGGCAGGGGCATGTGTGGTTACCATTCATATCACCTGAGACCTGGAAACGCAGAGAACAAGAACAAAATTTTAGACATCTACACCTAAACATCCTGTCAGCTTGGCCCCATGTTTTGGGACACTGGGGTTCCGCACTGGCATCTCAGCCAGTGCAAAGCCACTTCAGACTCACGAACCAAGCTGAGGAAGAGAAGAAGGAAAGGACTCCAAGGCTGATAACCCTGACAGGTCAAAGACCTGGGAGCTGGCGGTGATGGACCAAAATTCATTTATTCAAAGGAATTTGGGGACTTATATACTTGGCGGGCTTCTGGTGAGAATGGGGGTTGTGGTTTGCATGGGAAATTCACCGTGTGTTTTCTACCAAAGGTGGGATCCAGCGGAGGCTCCAGTTGTTT
This sequence comes from Rhizomys pruinosus, assembly GCA_009823505.1. Lineage (NCBI taxonomy): Eukaryota > Metazoa > Chordata > Mammalia > Rodentia > Spalacidae > Rhizomys > Rhizomys pruinosus. Next base: position 73,239 of record VZQC01007270.1, on the reverse strand, counting down.
CCCAAAACCAAGATGTGTTTTTTAGATATCACAGTAATATGGCGCCTTTTGTAGTTTCCTCAAAGTGAGCTGTAGGGTTGGCTTATCAATTGGAAAGCAGGGGTGGCTTTGCCCCTGGTCTTTGCAGGTCATTGGGGCAAAAATCCAGGCTTCCTTAATGCTCCAGCCAAGTGAAATATCAGGTCCCACACCATGTCATAACTGCCTTAGTCTCACAAAATAGTGTTACCTACTGGAAACTAGTTTTAAGCATGAGCACATCAGTTGCCTGTTAGATTCAAATGTTAAATGTCTCAGGTCCCAGAGACTTGCTTTACTTATAAGACTAAGAACTTTTCATATTCACCAGTACTATTTTTCTGGCCAAGAAACAAAGAAGAAATTTACTTAAAGGCAAATAGGGGAGCTTGGAAACTGAAGTAAACTCTGGTGTACACCCCTCTTGTTGTCATTAACTGGCTGAAAAATAGCTTTAATTTCAAATTCACTTATACATAATAAATCACCGAAACTCCCACAGGCAGCAGCTTTAAAATATAATTTGTTTTCTGTTTTTAAACAAGCACAATTTGTAGACATTTAGATACTTAGGAAATCAAGTGAGGCAGTATAATATTTAATGTAAGTCATTTAAACAATAAAAATTTATAGTGAATTGAAAATAATTATTTTAGTTGTTAATCTAAAAACTAAAGAAATTTCTGATGACATGAGCAATAATTTTGTGTTCAAGAAGACTACAGCTCAAGCTCATGTATGCCCTCAAAGTATTCGGCATGATTTAAACTGAATAATTTATACCAACTACCAATACCTCGAAACAAATACAAGAAAGAATATCATTTCCCTGAAGTATTGCTATCCCCACTTAAATGAGACCATAACTTATTCTTTAGTTCAGAAAACAATTTCAAATAATTTCAAATGGTTACAAATTGAAAAAAACAATCAGCTAGCAAAATTTTCATATGAATATTTTTTTTTCCAGACTGTTCAGTAGCCGGATAATCTCAATTTAATACCGTTCTTAAAAGTCTATAATCTTCACAGTTCTAGAATTTATCTTCCTGGTATAATTCAAAACAGATAGAACAAAATCTTCCAGTTACAATGAAATAAAAATAAGTATATTATTATCACTACACCATCATTTTGCTTCACAAATATTTATGGGAGAACCAATGTCCCAATACTGGGTAGTTTCTATGAGACTCAGATAGCTATAGAAAGATGTTACCTAGAGTCAAGTGAGATTTGAGGAATCTTCTACTCCATGCCAGCACTTAAATATGCCATTTTATTCAAAAATTAAAATTTTAATGGCAAAGGTATCACAGAAGGAGAAAAGGATTTTTTAGTTTCAAATCAAAACAAGTATAAATAGAAACAAACAAATAAACAAAAAACAAACCTCAGTCTAAATCAAACAAAGAAAACAAGTTTTGAGATGGTTTGAGGAAATTTTGGGGAAATGTCTGGGAACTTGGTGAAGGTCATACAAGGTCAGACTTAAAGATGTTCTCCTGTATACCTGCAAGAAGAGAGGCGATAAGGCCCTGCTGCCGAAGACCTGACATTAACATGGGAAAGATGTATTGAGACCACACATGCAAGTGTACAGATGGCCTTCTGGAATACCAGAGAGTGTTACAAAGGCACGAACCAATAAAGCAAATAGGTCTCCCTTGAGTCAAGCAAGACTCCTCCGTCAGCACCAGCTACACTTCACCTGCCTGAAATACTGTGCAGCAGAGGCAGCCATATGCCGGTATATCCCAAATCGTAATTGGCTATTGGCTCTCTCCTTGGAGAATAACCCACGGCTGATGCCACAAGCTTACATCCTTCTAATGGTTAGGAGATGTTTCAAGCCCACAGTAAGACCCTGTCATAATTTAAACAGGAAAAAAAATGTAATTCATGGATTAACATTACCATCCAAACATATGTTCTATACCAAAGTTAACCTACCATAACTATTAAATACCTTATATTAAAAAAATCTAATTGCTTGTGCTTCATTAGTAGGTTTAAAAGGTTATTCCTGGACAAACTGTCAGTCCCATGAAAAGAAAAAGCCAGAATTGACCAGAGTCCAAGACAACAGCTCCAGAGAAAGTAGAGAAGTGACTGTTTTGCTTCTCATCACCTTGTGCCCCTTTCTAAGCCTAGGGAACAATTCTGTGGAAACAAGGGGCATTGTAGAGTGTAAGGGTGCAATTGGGGCGAATGGTGAAACTACAAATTATGGCGCAATGGTGAACTACAACAATAGTTCTGGACACATTATTTGATCAACTTAGTTGTAACATACATGCCCCCCCCACTGGATAGCGGGGCTGTGGGTTTGGGCACAACAGCCCGCAAAATGGTTTTACATGGGGATGCTTGTCTCATAATTATCACTTATTGCTAAAAAATGAAAAAAAAAAATGAGAGAGATGCAGGGACAGTTATGGCAGATGCCTGTCTGGGATGAGGGGGGTGGGATGGGGGGAAGGGAAAGGGTAATATACCTGAACTGAATTGGAAAATGATGTATGAAATACACAAAGCATCAATTAAAAAAAAGATTTTCTCCTGTGATCACACAACAGAAAGTCCACACGACACTGCCCAGCCTCTGCCCTGGACACTGATGTTGCATTGACATCCCTGGCATGATATGTTGCATATGGCTACAAATAGCACAAGTACTTTTGATTCTCTGTCCACGATTCTGGTCAGGTTCAAAGCCTAAATGAAGAATGGATTTGCCTGCTTTATATATTGTCAGTCCTGATGTCAAAATTCAGGAAGCATAATTACTTCTATTTTATCCTTTGTACTCAGATTCATATTCTCTCTTCTCTTCTCTCTCTCTCTCTCTCTCTCTCTCTCTCTCTCTCTCTGCCTCTGTGGTACTGGGAATACATAGACCCTACCACTCTATCACTGATTTACTTCTCCAACTCTGTTCTTTCCATGTGGCTTTGTTATGAAAAAAAACTTAAAAAACACACTTGCATGCTAATTTTAATTTGTATTTAAATCAAATTAATTTAGAACACTGTTTTAAAATAGTATAAAGAAAAATACAAAATCTATCTACTTCTAAACTATTAGATAAAATAAAAATCTTATATATATTGAGCAGATATTCCTAAAGAGAGGGACTCTAGGGGCTGGAGAGATAGCCTAGCAGTTAAGAGCACAAGACCGCTCTTGCAGAGGACCCAGGTTCGATCCCAGCACCCACATGGCAGCTAAGAACCGTCTGTAACTCCAATTCCGGGGAAAACTCCAGTTCCAGGGGAATCCGGACCCTCTTCTGACCTCTGCGGCATTGCACGACACGGGTGCACAGACCTCCATGCAGACAGATACATTCATACACATACAAAAATAAATAATAAATAAATAAATAATAAATAAATTACATAAATTAATAAAAAAAAGAGGGACTCTAGATAGGCTGACTAAACACCAGTGGATCAACTTGCACTGAGGGACTTCTGGGGACACTAACTTGACATAATAAGTCTTAACAGAAATGACAGAATGAATGAACACCAGTGTCATGGGCTATGGGAGTGTGCCAGTGGAGAAGGGGGCACAAAGATGGATAATACTGATTAAGATGTTTATATGAAATACAAAAAAATCAATAAAAATGTACAACATATATATTATAAAATTATCAAAGAACACACATATATATATATATATATATTATAAAATTATCAAAGAACAGGGAAGACAAAGTTAAGTCTCTTTCAAAGCTTGTGTTTTAGAAGTGACTTGAGAGTTAATGCAGCTTCCAAAGCTAAGTTTTCACATGGTCTGGGGACAATCTTGACATTGAGCGAGGATTTCTGTAGGGACAGAATGCATCAGCTTAATATTATACTAGCATATGAGTTGATAAAATATGCTATGATGTAACAAGCCACCAAATACTGTAAGACATTTCTCACCACAACATTCCTCCATCTGTACTCCCTTTTTATTTGTTAGAAAAAAAAATATTGGCACTGAAAAGAAGACTAGAATGCAGCATATCTTTGCGATGCTTGAATTGGGAGACCTCCCAAAATTGAAAGTGAATCAAAATTACTTTCAACAGCATGTCCTACCCATTTCCAGCTCAAACTGACCAACTCTAGTTTTTACCTATGAGGATGAAGGTTGCACAAATCACAGGTAAAACCATTTTAACTAAAATGTTGGTTCAGTTCAGCAATATCCTACTACGAAACAGACCTTATTTGTAATTAACCCTCCCAAATCATTGTCTGAAAGTAAACAAACTCAAAGTGAAAACTTATTTGATGACCATTGTATTATTATGCATGAAGCTCTCAGCATAATAAAATATATACAGCATTAAAATAGCAGGTGACTCATAAGTAAGAGCAAGAGTTGAGAGAGGGATGTCTTGTTTTGGTCAATTTTAAAACTGACATAAAATAATTTGAAAAGACACATGAATAAGACAATTATTTATGATATAAGTGAGATTTAAGGGTGAATACATTACATGCATGCTTTATATGTAGACAATGTACAAAACAAATTTAAGCTTGTGAAGAATGCTTATTATACAAGAGTGAGGACACGAGTCTGAATCCTCAGTAGACAACAAAATCCAAGAGTGTCCTTGAATACTTGTGTCCTCCATGATGGTGACGACAGCAGAAACAGGAGACTCACTGGGTCTTACTGGATGCCAGCCTAGCAGAATGATACAGTGATTTTGGCTTCCTCTGTGTCTTGAGGATCCAGCCTTCCAGGTCACCAGACTCTCTGCCCTAGATATGGCAGTCCTGCCCAGTCATGGCATGACTTCTGGGGGCCACAAGGAGGGAAGCAGGAGGGAGCAGAGAACAGTCCCCAGATGGTGGGGGACCCAAAACAGATGGAGTTACATCACTGAGCAAAACTCATTTATTGCAGGGGTTTTAAGAACTTATATAGTTTTGGGGGTTCTTTGACAAGGAAGTGTATGGGACACAGAATCCTACTTGCATTCCAAAATGGTTAAGTTTTCATGGCAGGGTAATACCCCCACCCCCACCCCTAAGTAAGCTTATGGCTTGTGTCATTTGCCTCCAGAGGACAGGGCCGAAATGCCTCAAAAGCGATAAGCTTGAGAATGCTACTCTTCAAACTACACTCCCCTTGGGGTTGGGCTGCAGGTAGATGCCTGATGTCTAGTATGGTGAATGGGTGAAACCAACATTCTAGGTTATCAGGGAAAGAAGCCAACTCTCTTATACTCAGCCATAATGGATTTATCCAGCCCCATACAGTGAGCACCTGGCTCAGTGAGCTACCCTGTCTCCTGAGAATAAGAAAGGAAAGAGAAAGGGAGAGAGGATAGAGAGAGAGAGAGAGAAGAGAGAGGGTGCTATATCTTAAACACACACATACACACACACATTCAGAAACACTGAGAAACTGATGCACACACACACATGTAAACACATATACACATCACAAACACACACAACTATATTTGCCATTTAATGGAAGATTGTATACAAAAAAGTATGAACTTACAGTTATTAGATATGTACAAATTACACAACCTGTACTAGCCTATATGCTGAGAATTACTCAGTGTGCCTGCCCAGAGCTTGTCCCTCATCAAACTTACCTGTCCTAGGCAGGTGACCATAGCAACAGCTGAGTCAGAGACTTGGGTCAATCACAAGGCAACAGGATGACCATATTAAGAGGAGAGCAGAATGCAAACAATACATAAACCCTGATCTTGCCCCCAATAAACAAAGTCTGTGGAAGCTCACCTTCTACCCACTTTCCAGTGTCTGCTTGTTGACTCTGTGCCTCTCACCCCATTTCATTCATTCACGGTCATAACATGAAGTTCCCTGGCAGGACAGGGAGACTCACAACCTAAGTGTAAATAAGTTGACTTTTAAACTCATAAATAATAGTATAAATTAGCAAATATTACATGTGGAAGGGTATGTGAAACATTACCACTGATAATAACGTTCTTATGTGTTAAATGGTATAACACTTGTAGTTTGACTTCAATTGGTGTGACAAAATATTCTGACCAAATTGGGGAGGAAAGTGTTTATTTGGCTTATAACTCCCAGGTCATAGTTCATCACTTAGGAAGCCCAATGTAGGAACTCAGTACAGGAATCTGGAGGCAGGAGCTGAAACACAAGTCATGGTGCTTACCAGCTTGCTCTCCTGGCTCATGCTCAGCCTGCTTTCTTATACAGTCAGAACAAACTTCCCAGGACCACCCAGAGTGGGCTGAATCCTCCCATGTAACTCAACAATCAAGAAAATACTCCACAGTCATGGTAACAGGCCAGTCCAATAGAGGCATTACCCCAATTGAGACTCCCTCAATCCAGTGTTTCAAGTTGACAACTTAACTATCCAATACATCTCTATTTCAAAGTTAGATTGTATACCCCATCTGTTGAGTAAAATTGAGATAACAAGGTTAAAATAAAATGAAAAAATGTCTCAAATATGTGTACCAATTTCTCACAGTATTTTGTCATGTTTAGTCTAAAGGTATCTAGAGATTACCCTGAGTATTCACTGTGGACACATTTATCAGAGACCACAGTACCAAAGGAATTATCAGCTACCTTGGATTCCACAAGGCTTGATATTTAGTAGTTCAAGTCTAACCAAGTTTCAAATATAGCTGGTGTTGCAGAATAAGGCCCACAAAATGCATACTCAAAGCAGTTTAAAAGTTGTCCCCTCTGATACAACTTTTTCAAGTACCCTATCAACCAAGGTTGCAAATGTTAACAGATCTGTGTAACCACTGTTAATTATTGGAATTAAATCCAATTGTATAATGAAAAGAATAAAGAAATTCCTTTCAAATGCCCTATGTGTATGTTTCTCATCACCATAGCAGTGTATTTGTCTTTGAAATGTAAAATTTACTAAAACAGTAGAGTTATGAACTTGGGATTACCAATCCAGGAAAGGGAAATAACAGCAATACTGATGGCAGTAAACTCCAGGGTCATAAAGATGGTGAGGTAGGCAAAAATATTTCAGACATCTATAGTAAATCTATACAAATCTGGCAAAAGGATCCAAATAGAATTTAACATCCTTCATCTCCTCAGAGGTTTTGACTTACATAGCCCATGGAATTAATTGATTTATTCACTCAATAGTTCCAGTACCATACTCTGTGCAATCCTGATAACAGCTGTTAGAAATATGGACAGGAGCAAGCCTCTAAATCACTGTCTTAATGAAAATGGAAGGCTTGTTCTGGTGTATGTTCTGTCACTTAAGATTCACTTTAATTCAGAATTTATTGAATAGTTTTGTCCTTTGGTTGGTCTAATTCTTGTAAATGCCAAAGAACTTGAAATCCAAAACTTAAATGCTGTGACAGGCCTTGTAGGTTGTTTTCAATTTTTTTTTGCAATGTTAACACACTGTAATTGCATCAGAATCGTCAAATATCACTTTCCATGATCATTACCTTTGTGATGTTATGGTATGTTAAAAATAATAGTCATATACATGCATTTTAGCTTAAAATTTTAATATAATACTTTTTATTGATGCTTTGTGTATTTCAGACATCATTTTTCAGTTCAATTTAAAAATATTCCCCTTTCCCTTCCCCCACCCCACTGCAGTTTGTGCCTTTTGTCATACATGCCCTGCATCTTTCTGTCAGTATTTTAAAAGTTTTCCTCTGCAAAGGTTTATTGTTTTGGGCAGAATTTGACTATATCAGTTCATTCTTTGAACTAGTCCTATGTTGTTGTGGTTCCCTCCCAATTGTATTGTTCCAAAATATGCCTATATAAATGTCATATATGTACCAGAATTATGTCCTCCAGGAATTGACTATATGTTAACTCTGATATATGTTCAGGAAGTCACATTTTTCCCTTTAATATTATATTATTCTAAGATATGAATATATATCTTGTGCACATATGCATTAATTAACATGTCTGAAAGTAAGCGGTAAGTAAATTCTAGGGCTCATTAAGAGATTCACATTATAACATCACAGTTGCTTTCAGATAGACATATAACCATAATGTTGCTGAGCTTGCATTTCAATTGGGGGATTTGGTACTAGCATCCACAAATGAGGGGAATCATTCCCCATTTGATTTTTGGGACTGTGTTACTTCATTTAGCATACTGGGTTTGAATTCCATCCATTTAAATGCAAAGTTCATGATGTCATCATTCTTTACCACTGCATAGAACTCCATTTTGTAGATATACCACATTTTTGTTTTCTACTCATCAAATGAGGGGCATTTGGGTTGGTTCCAGCTCTTGGCTATTGTGAAGATAGCCAAGAGCTGCAATAAAATTAGATGTGCATGTATCTTTGCAGTAGGATGAGTGGGTATATACCCAAGAGCAGTATGGCTGGGTCAGGTGGTAGGCTCACTTTGAGTATTTTAAGGGTTCTCCACACTGCTTTCCACAGTGGTTGTACAAGTTTACATTCCCACCAGCAATGGTTGAGTGTTCCTCTTTCCCCACAACCTTTCCAGCATTTGTTGTCTTTTGTTTTCTTGAACCTAGCCAGTCCTATCAGAGTGAGATGATATCTTAGAGTGGTTTCAATTTCCATTTCTTTAATTATTAACAATGTTGAGATGTTGAACATTTTTTAAGATGTTTCTCGGCCATCTTTACTTCCTTATTGGTGAAGTCTCTCTTCATCTCTTTACTCCATTTTTAAATGAGTCAATTGTTTTCTTACTTCTTTGTTTTTTGAGTAGTTTATATATTCTGGATGTTAATATTCTGTCAGATGTATCACTGGTGAAGGTTTCCTCCCACTCCGTGGGTGGGTTTTCTCTTCTCTTCCTTGTTTCTTTAGCTGTACAGAAGCTTTTGAGTTTGATGAGGTCCCACTTGTCAGCAGTTGAACTTATTTCCTGTGAGACTGCTGTTTGATTTAGAAAGTCTCTTCCTACTCGTATGTCTTGTACATTGCTACCCACTTTTTCTTCTATCACCTTCAGATTTTCAGGTTTCACATTTTCATCCATTTCAAGTTGATTTTGTTGTTGTTGTTGTTGTTGGGTTTTGTTGTTGTTGTTGTTGTTGTTGTTGTTGTCTTTTTGAGACAGGGTCTCCCTGTAGCCCCAGCTGTCCTGGAACTCACTCTGTAGACCAGGCTGGCCTTGATCTCACAGAGATCTGCCTGCCTCTGCCTCCCAAATGCTAGGATTAAAGGCATGTGCCACTAAGCCCGGCTCAACAAGGTGAGAGGTAGGAGTTTAATTTTGTTCTTTTACATATGGTGATCCAATTTTGCCAGCACCGTTTGATGAAGAGGCTATCTTTCCTCCAATGAGCTTTTTTGGCTGAAATTGTATGAGCTCATATTTGGATCTTCAATTTTGTTACATTGGTCAATGGGACTATTTTAGTGCCATTACCAGGCTGTCTTTATGACTATAGCCCTGTAATATAGTTTGAAATCTGGTAAGGTGATCCCCCTGTATTGCATTTTTTGCTCAGGGTTGCTTAACTATTCGGGGTCTTTTGTTTTATGTTTTTGTCTTTTGTTTTTCTGTATGAATTTAAGGTTTCTTTTTTCAAAATATGTGAAGAAACTTATGGGGATTTTAATTGGGATTGCATCAAATCTGTATATTAATTTTTACTATTAATTTTCTATCCATGAGCATGGGAGGTTTTTCCATCTTTTCATCTCATCTTCAATTTCCTTTTTCAGCAGTTTAAAATTTTTGTTGTAGAGAGATCTTTGGTGTCTTTGGTTAGATTTGTTCCCAGGTAGTTTTTTTTTTTTTTTGAGGCTATTGTGAGTGGGAAGATCTCCTTATATTGCTTATCAAATTGCTTGTTGTTCCTGTAAAGAAAGGCTATTGATTTTTCTAGGTTAACTTTGTATCCTGCCACTTTACTGAAATGCTTAATTGTTTCTAGGAGTTTTCTGGTGGAGGTTTTAGCATCTCTTAGGTAAACTATCATATCATTTGCAAACAGGGATAGTTTGACTTCCTCTTTTTCAATTAGTATTCCTTTAATTTCCCTTTCTTGCCTTATTGGCCTAGAGAGCTTTTCAAGCACGATATTGAAGAGGAGTGGCATTACAGGCAGCATTGCTGCGTCCCTGCCTTTAAGGGGAATGCATGTAATTTTTCTCCATTTAAGATGATGTTTGCTGTGGGTTTGTTGTATATGGCCTTGATTATATTTAGGAATGTTTCCTTCAGTCCAATTCCCTCTAGAACTTTAAACAGAAGGGATGGTGGATCTTGTCAAAGGCTTTTTCTGAATCCATTGAGATGATCATTTGGTTTTGTCATTCAGTCCATTTATGTGTTTTATGATATTTATTGATTTACATATGTCAAACCATCCCTGCATCCCTGGTATGAATCCAAACTGATCATGATGGATGCTCTTTTTGATGTGATATGCAAATATTTTATTGAGAATTTTTGCATCTGTCTTCATTAATGAGATAGGTCTGTAGTTTTCTTTTTTGGTTTTGTCTTTGCCTGATTTTGACATTAGAGTGATGCTGGATTCAAAAAAGGAGTTTGGGAGATTTCCCTCTGTTAATAGCCTTCTGAATAGTTTTTGAGTAATACTGGTTGTAAGACCTCTTTAAATGTTCTATGGAATTCTGCTATGAAACCATCTGGATCTGGGCTTTTTTGGTTGGGAGATTTTTTTTAATAAGTCTTTTATTTATTTTATTTATTTTTTTATGTGTATGAATGTGCTGTCTGCATGTAGGTTTGTGCACCCATGTCGTGCAATGCCATGGAGGTCAGAAGAAGGTGTCGGATTCCCCTGTAGCTGGAGTTAAAGATGGTTCTCGGTCGCCATGTGGGTGCTGGGGATCAAACCCAGGTCCCCTGCAAGAGCAGTTGGCACTCTTAACTGCTAGGCCATCTCTCCAGCTTGGTTGCAAGATTTTTAATTACATCTTCATTTCCTCAAATGTTATGGGTCTGTTTAAACTGTCAATCTCTTCTTGGTTAAGCTATGGTGGTTCCCAGGATTTCAGATATTCATCCATTTCTCTCAAGTTTTCTAACTTAGTAGAGTATAGGTTTTGGAATTATTCTTGAATGATTGTCTGGATCTTTTCTTTATCTGTTGTGATGTTTCCCTTTTCATCAGGAATATTATTGATTTGGAGTTGCTCTTTCTTTCTTTTGGTTAACTGGGCTAGAGGTATTGTTTATCTTGTTAAACTTTTCAAAGAACCAGCTTTTGGATTCATTGACTTTTTTGTATTGTTTTCTTTGTTTCTATTTCATTGATTTCTGCTCTGGTTTTTGTTATTTCTTCCTGTCTGTTGGGTTTAGGGTCCATTTGTTGTCATCTCTCAAATGTTTTTAGATGTAGTGTTAGATCCTTTATTTGTTCCCTTTCTGTTCTTTTTTAAAAATATTTATTTATTTATTTATTCAATTATTTATTTATTTATTTATTTATTTATTTATTTATTTATTTATTTATATGAATGTGCTGTCTGCATGTAGGTTTGTGCACTTGGGTCATGCAACGCCACGGAGGTCAGAAGAGGGCATTGGATTCCCCCGGAACTGGAGTTAAAGACAGTTCTCTGCTGCCATGTGGGTGCTGGGGATCAAACCCAGGTCCTCTGCAAGAGCAGTTGGTGCTCTTAACCACTAGGCCATCTCTTTAGCCCTACCTTTCTGTTTTTTGATCGGGACACTTCAGGCTATAAATTTCCCTCTTAGGACTATTTTTAAAGTATCTCACAGGTTTTGTTGTGTTGTATTGATTATCTTTTTCATTTAGTTCCATTAATACTTTTATTTCAGTCTTTATTTCTTCCCTCACCCATTCATTATTCAAGAGTGTGTTGTTTAGTCTCTACGTGTTCATGTAGTTAATCAGACTTACTCTGGTGTTACTATTGAGCTTTAGTGCTCTGTGGTCTGATAGAATGCATGAAATAATTTCAATCCTTTTATACTTGTTGAGGTTTCTTTTGTGTCCCAATATGTGGTCAGCTTTGGAGAATGTACTGTGGGAGATGAGTAGAAAGTGTATTGGGCTGGAGAGATAGCTCAACAATTAAGAGCACTGACTGCTCTTGCAGAGGACCTGGGTTAGATTCCCAGCACCTACATGGTGACTAAGAACCATCTTTAACTCCAGTTCCTGGAGAATCTGATGGCCTCTTCTGACTTCCACAACATTGCATGACAAGGGTGCACAAACCTACATGCAGACAGTATACTCATACACATAAAATAATAAAAAACAAATGGAAAAAGAAAGTGTATTCTCTGGTGTTTAGGTGGAATGTTCTGTAGATGTCTGTGAGGTCCATTTGTTGTATTGTATTCTTCCATTCCAATGTCTCCCTGTTTATTTTTTGTCCAGTTGTTCTATCCAAGGGGCTCAGTGGGGTATAGAAATTCCCCATTATTAGTGTGCTGGGATTAATCTGTGTCTTGAAGACCTGCAGAACTGTGTTTATATAGTTCAGTGCACCTGAGTTTGGTGCATAAACATTTATGATTTTTAAGTCTTCCTGGTTAAGTTTTCCTTTGACAAGGATATAACGACCCTCTTTGTCTCTTCTGATTGATTTTACTCTAAGGTTTATTTTGTCTGATATTAGAATAGCAAATCCTCCTTGCTCTTTGGTACCATTTGCTTGGAATATTTTTTCCATCCTTTCATTTTGAGTTGATGCCTGTCCTTGAGGGTGAGATGGTCTTTTCGTAGACAACATATAGGTGGATTCTATTTCCTAATCTATTCTCCCAGTCTATGTCTTTTGATTGGAGAGTTTGGAACATTAATATTTAAGGTTATTCTTGAGAGACGTGTGTTGCTTCCTTTCAATTTAATCTTTGTTTGCATTCTTGGTCTAGGTTTGTATCCATAACTAAAGCTATGATCTGATCCAGTGAAAATGTTTTGAAATAGATATTGTACACAGAAAGCACTGAAAAAATGTCCTGAAATTGTTAAAAGTAGACTGCTGAAAATTCAATTTATGATCTTCCATATTTTATTCCTAATAACCCACTTAGCAGCTTGTAGGCAACATTGTCAAGACATTTTACATTTTGAAAATAAAATCCTTATTAAGGGTATAATTGTGAGAAAGGCCAAAGCCAAATATTGTAAAATATTACAGTATTTTTTATTGTTAATCATATAAACATTTTAGTAGTATAAAGATATACAACAGCTGTGTTTAGATCTTTGCTAGACAATAATTGAGAAACAGCTCTTTTTCCATATGTTTAGGGTCAGCCCAACTTTGCCTACCTATGAATATATTGGGCTGACTGAAATTAAAATTTTTAATTGAGTTAGTTTATCATGAATTATATTGTCAACACAGATGGTTTGTAACCAAAAACTCACTTGAAAGGTTTTGTTATTCAAACAGGCTTCAGTTTAGCCATCAATGGACTCATCAAATTAATAGGGTAATTGTTATATCAGTGCTTTGTTTAGAACTGCAAAGACACAAATTTAGAGCCCCTGTGTTGCACATTTCAAAGCCCTGAGAAAGATTTGAAATTAGCAGTACACAAGAACAACTGATTTCCTAGTGGTGACCTCCATACTGGGAATAGTACAATTAGTAAAGATCTCTTGAGTTTGAGATGAAAATGCAAAACATTTTTTATTTCTCCAGAGTTGTTCAAATAATAATTTTCTCTAAAACCTTATCTCTACAAAATATTCAGAGCCAAACAAATAAACAATTCAGAAGCAAAGAAAGTCGTTTTAATTAAAACAAATACGTGACTTTTGTTTGATTTTCCTTTTTGAAAAATTCCAAGACTGACAATAAACCTTAAAATCGAGATTGTCTTATATATGACATTTGCTTTCATAAACCATCCAGTTATCAAGAGCTAATCCTGTAGAGAAACTAATCAAGGAAGGTGTTACACAAATGCAAAACATATGATTAAAGAGGGGGAAGGCAAATCTCATGCAAAGAACTGAATATTATAATGAAATTACCACTGAATGGAGATGTGAAGACTTCAAGCTCAGTTTAATTAGGGCACTGAGTGGAATCCCCTAAGACCAACAAGAATTGAACAGCTAATAATCAGTTTGTTCTTCACTGATTACCAGTTAATCATGTCCCAAACACAACCCTGGTCCCCTCTCTAATTATGAATATATTTTCAGGCCTCTCTTTTAATCTCCACACTTTTTAGGGGTGTTCAAATCTTAATCAACTAAGTGTATGAATGCCTAAAACCATCAAATGCCTTGAAAGTCTTTCCTACTGTTTAGGATGTAAATATTTGCAGCCTTTGTGCCACAGTGGTAAACATTGGCTGATCTTATGAGGGGGAAAGAGATCAGAAGGCAAGTAAGCATCAGCAGAGGGCTCATGGTTTCCAGAGAAAGAGTTCTCTTCTATGTGAAGTGCTTATTCTTTAAGGGACATTTTTTGTGGGATTTTTTTTAAACTAGAGAGGAATAGAGATAGAAATAGAATGAGAGAGCCCATAGTCTTACCAAGAAAAAAAATCACTAATAAAGTTTCTTTGAATTATTTTTATGCCTGTGGAGCAGATGCATATTTTTCATATATGTGCTTGTACTTCAACAAGTAATATTGCATAATTCTGCTATAATTTAACAGCATATACCTTCTCGAGATATATTTCTTTATTATTTAACATTTGCATACTTTCAAAAATGTGTAACATAAGTCATATTAATTAATATGTCACATTTAGGTGCTTCCTTATTTTAGAATTATTGGTAACTGATAAATGCATTGGATTAAAAATAATAATTTTATATTTTGACTATTTCTATATATTTTTAAAAATAAACAGATAATACTTGTTCAAATTTGCTTCCAAATACTAGTGTGCATAGAAGCTCTCCAGATTTCTGGGTCTAGATATCGTATGATGTCCCTCAGTATTATTATTTTATTTTTTCCATTATCACTATTTTTTAGCATTTGATTTTTTTTTTTTTTTTTTTTTTTTTTGGTGTTTTTGAGACAGGGTCTCCCCGTAGCCCCAGCTGTCCTGGAACTCACTCTGTAGACCAGGCTGGCCTTAAACTTGCAAAGATCCACATGCCTCTGCCTCCCGACTGTTAGGATTTAAAGGCGTGCGCCACCATGCCCAGCTTCATTTTTTTTTAAATACTTCAAATCAGGCTGGAGAGATGGCCTAGCGGTTAAGAGCGTCAACCGCTCTTACAGAGGACCCGGGTTCAATCCTCAGCACCACAAAGCGGCTGAGAACCATCGAAACTCCAATTCCAGAAACTCCAGTTCCAGGAATCCGACGCCTTCTTCTGACCCGCCGGCATTGCACAACACGGGGGCACAGATTTGCATGCAGACAGTACATTCATACATATACAGAAATAAAATAAAATCATAAATACTTCAAATCTCCAGATTCTAAGCTCAAAAAAGTTCCCGCTAGGCATGGTGGCACAGCCCTTTATCCTCAGGACTTCGGGAGGCCAGAAGCAGGCAGATCTTTGTGAGTTCAAGACCAGCCGAGGTCTACAGCAGTGAGTTCCAGGACAGCTGCTGGGGCTACAGGGGAAACACTTGTCTGAAAACACTAAAAAAAAAAAAAAAAAAAAAAAAGGAAAAGTTCCCTCTGAGGGTGTGAGGGTGTGTGGAGACCTGGAAGACAAGTTTGAAGGGATGAAATGGAGGAAGTAGATTTGATTATAACACATTGTGTACGATGTAGTTCCCAAAGATAATTTTTTTAAATCCGTAACTAAAACAATCACCTGGAAAGTAAAGAAGTAAACTAGTCATTTAATATCTATTTCCATTTAAAATATTAAAATGTATTTTGTTCTTTTTAATAATTAGTGTAAATAGTATTTCATATATTGGCATAGTTTATTATCCTAATGTAGAAACACAAATGTCTTTGTATGCTTATTCTGAGTTCTGAAAATTTATTTAATATATTGTATTTTTCAAATGTTTCCAGTTTATAGAACTTTATATATAAGACCATCACTTTTAAGCATTATTAACAAGGGAAACAGAACATGTCTCCCAGTTACTATAGAAGCAAAGAGAGGCACAGCCTACTGGACAGCCCCTTGCTCCAATTTGCTAATTTTTAGCCTTTAATTAAGATACGAGTTTTTAAATTTTCTAAACAAAAAACGGCTTCCATGGTGGTAAGTTGCTCTTTCAAAATAAAGCTCATTTGTGTCTTCTCTTTTCTACATGTAAGTTTTAACAAATATTGAGCTAATTATAGAAGCAACACTAGCAAAATTCAACTTGTCAAATTTACCCTGTCTTTTTCATTCAGTACAGTATGGCAAAACAAAACAAACAAAAAACAAAACAAAACATAAAACACTAACTCCATCCTCCTTTCTCTAATCATAAAGTACCACAATCTGCATTTTGTCAATAGAATGAGCTAAATTGCAACTGAGCTGTCTTTATCATTTTAAGAATAATAATCAGGGATATTTTACCTTTACTCTCATATATCAAAAAAGATAAATGGGGGCTGGAGAGGTGGCCTAGTGGATAAGAGCACCGACCGCTCTTACAGAGGACCTGGGTTTGATCCGCAGCATGCACATGGCGGCTGAAAACCATCTGCAACTCCAATTCCAGGAGAACTCCAGTTCCAGGGGAATCTGACGCCCTCTTCTGACCTCCGCGGCATTGCACGACACGGGTGCACAAACCTGCATGCAGACAGTACATTCATACACATACAGAAATAAATAAAATTAAATAAAAAAATTTAAAAAAGATAAAATGTAACATCTGCTTTTCTGCCCTTTCCCTCTTCATGCCTCAATTATTTCACAGTCTAAATATGAGGGATGATAAAATAAATGATGATTTATTTTGGATGAAAGGTCTTGTCTCAGTAGCAATATATCCACTCCCAGGAACCACACAATGCTCATCAGAAGCTTTCACTTTAATTCAATGTAATAGACAGCTGTCTACGGAATACATGCTGATGGAGACAACTTTGCTCTTGATTCCTTCCCATATGGCTAGCTTCTCGGGAATGGTTGGAGGCAACATTGTACAATAAATAAAGATTATAACATGTCCCCCAACTCTAATTTCGTTTTCTAGTTATTTTACTTATTATTGTTATTTTATGTGTATCAGTGTTTTCCCTGCATGTGTATAAGTGCACCTATATTATACAATGCCAGGGAAGATCAGAAGAGGGCATTGAATCATCTGGAATTGGAGTTTACAGATGATTCTTAGCCACCATGTGGATGGTGGGAATTGAACCCCAGTTCTCTACAAGAGCAGCCAGTGTTCTTAAATGATTAGCCATCTCTCCAGCCCCTTCTAATATTTTTCTAATGTACTGATTGAACCCAAAGCACTTAATTTTTAATTTCCTGCCCACTAATTTAAGTTCATTCATAAAAGAAATTTTTGGAAATACTTGGAGTCAAATAGTCTTCTATTCCTGATTAGAAGGTGCTTCACTATGCTGAAGATTCTCTCTCTGTGTGTCTCTCTCCTCCAACCACCAATTGATCCTTGTATTCCTATTCCTACTTACCACTTAGCTTGCGGCAATGAGTGTGCAATACCTAGTTGTCATATTAAGGCTAACATAAAGCTTGGCCATTTGATCCCCTAGAAGGTACCCAGATGATACTCTTAACATTACAAACTGGAACAAAAGGAAGAGAAAATATCACCATGAGTCAATGCCATTCACAATATCCCTGAGAACCATAAGCCCATTTATCCTTTCTTCCATTTATGTAAAATAGCAGTACCTCCATTATTATAGCTAAGATGCAGTTTTACATTTAATCCACATACACGCCTGAATTCTTGCAAAAATATTGCCTCCTCCAGGGCAATAACTTTTTATTTCTTTATGTCCATAACACCTAGCATAGTGTGTGGCCAACAATATGCAATTACAAAACAAGAAGGTGAAGAATATGTAGGATGAACAAAGGGGTGGTATTTTTAATACCCTCTTAAATAAAAAGGGTATGAGTTTTAGTGAAAATTATTTAATGAATAATTTCTGAGAGAGTAATATTTAGACACATTTTAATCTTTGTATTAGAAAAAGAGGTGGATTTTATACCTATTTTCTATTCAGAAACTTAAACATGCCTTTAAAAAATGATTTCAGTGTGCAATTACACTTATACAAAGATAACTTCTATTTCAGATACTCAAATGGTAAAATGTTAGAGTGGGAAGAATTTTTTTAATCTTTGTCATAAAGCGGCCTAGTGCTTGGAGCTACCTCTGAAACCATTCATCAGTTTTGAAATGTCAAGAGTAAGATGGAAAATGAAAACAGTGGTTAAACATCATCTAGTTATCTGTTACGTTTAATGTCTTTCAAATCATTAAAATTGTTTGTTGAGGGGTGTATGTATCATTTTAAGGGCAGTGTCAGGGTGGTGGTGGTGGTGGTGTGGTGTGTGTGTGTGTGTGTGTGTGTGTGTGTGTGTGTGTGTGTGTATACACATTTCAGGAGAATTATAAGTAATTAGGTGGATAGGTTTGGCAATCTTTTTAAATGAACAGAGGAGATTTATTCATTACATGAAAAAAATGGAGGAAAATGAAAGACACACCCACAGATAATAGACAAATTAGCTCCAGAACTTGACCCTTCTCACAGAACAGATAAAATTCCCTCTAAGAGAAATTCAGGAAATGGTTGAGACACCCTTTTGGATGACACCATTTCCAAATAGTATCTACATATTGATATGGGAAAGCTAAGAACCAACATTGCCACAAAACCTTCCAGTTAGAAAGGAATCCAACAATTGCAAGGCAACATTAAATGTATACATGAGCAATTTTTGCTTCACTCTTCCATTCAGTAAAACACTAACAGGCAATAATGCCCAGTTTCTAATTTCTCTTGAAAGATCTGACAGTATGTCTCCAGAGGTTATGTCCTAGTTTTAATCCTTACCTGACTTTATCTTTTCATCAGGTAGGGAATCAATAAGACTTTGCCAGGCTAAACAGGTATGTAAACACTCCAAGTTTCCACTTTTGCCAATCCAGCTTGTTTACACAATTAAGACAATTCTCTAATCATCTTCCTAGAAGGACTTAGTTCACCCGTTTTCAAAGATGACATAAAGAGACTGATTTCTAGATCATCTACTTTGAGGAAGTAACAAGGTTCACCATTTGCCTGTACTCTGGAAAAGTAAAACACAAAAATATGAAGTGACTCATTTGTGACCTCACAAGTGAATGTTTCCCCCACCTCAACTCGGAGCAAGCAGTCAAATCATCTGGCAACCAGTTTCTGGCTGGAAGAGGTCTAAGTGAATGCTTTATGTTCTATTCTTTCCAGCTGTTTCCCATCTATCAAGTTGTTAACTACACTGCATCTGGAAGCTGATGGGGCAGGCAATTAGTAGTCCTCTGAGATACTCGATGATTCTGTGTGCAGTTTGGCAGCTGCCCTTCCCTGGGATTGATTCAGAGTCAGAACACCATTCAAGTTTCACTGCTACTGAGACATGACATCTGCCCCTGTCATTGAGTGTGTTATCTGAAATACAATATAGACATTTGTCACTATAACCTACAGAGTATATAGTGAGTGGAAGACAAATATGAGTCTCATGTTCACCGCTAAGGAAAATAAGAGGTAGGTTGAGATATAACAACCCTGCTTTACCAACTGTTTGTCAAGGGACTAGATTCTATCATCCTTGCCTTGAGTTTGCAAAACTTGGAATATCCTTAACTTCCAAGGAATTATTAGACCTTCAATAGGAATCTGGAGAAACAAGTCATCTAAGAGCCTCCTGGAAAGGGAAATTGTTGAAGTTTGTCTCCTATATGAGGTGAAACAACACAAGGAGAAATTGTTATTTTATCTATGTAAGGAAGAGAACACAGAGTCAGAATAAATGAAGATGGAGGAAAACATTTTCCCAAGGAAAAAATCTGATAGATCTAAAAACAACTAAATGGGGATAAGTGGTTTACTGGATAAAGAATTTAAAATAACAGTAATGGAGATTACCACAAGGCAGAAACTCAGGGACAAATAAGAAAATTTCAACAGAGATTCTAAACTACAAAAAGTACTATGCAGAAATAATAAATCTGGATAATACAATAACTGAACTGAAAAATTGAATAGAAAGTTTCAAGAAATTATATCAACCAAAAGGGATCAATATGGTTTATTATAAATCATATACTACTGCACAAGAGTCCAGTAATGTATACAGGATAGAGAAAAGGCAGAGAGACCAAGGGAGTTTCTTGCAACATAAAATAATAGTAGCATCCCCCCTTCTATTGGGCAATTTGACTGGATGATTACTTTGACTTAATCTCAAATTGTCAATACAGCTATGTGACACAGTATTCTGGGTACATAATTATGTGTCTGTGTGGCTTGGCTCCTCAGAATATCATTTGGACTCATAAAATTATACTGCTGGGGCTGTAGAGATGACTCAGTACTTCAAAGACCCATTGTTCAATTCCAGCACCCTCATGGTGGTAACAACCATTGGTAACTCATGTTAAACCATGAACATTGTTGTCTGGCCATGGTGAGCATCATATGCAAGTGATACACTTATATATACTCTCCCCATATGTAAGTGTATCACTTGCATATATATATATATATACTCTCCCCATATGTAAGTGTATCACTTGCATATTATATATATATATGTATATATATATATATATTCACATATATATGTATATATATATTCACATATATATATATATGTATATATATATTCACATATATATATATTCACATATATATATATATATATGCATGTATGTGTGTGTGAACATGTGAACAGTTTAAGGAACAAAGATAAAATAAACGAGGGAATTGACATGTCTTTTTTTAAAGCCAATTTTTATTGAAGCTTTGTGCATTTCATACAATATTTCCCAATAAAATCTAGACCCATTCCCAAAAGATAAAGTGTACTTATCTATTGTGATCAAACTGGCTTCAAAGAGTTTACGATTTTATCTTTCAAGTAAGCTTGAAGGGAACAATGAGAATAAAAGAGCTGTTGTGACACTTTCAATGTAGTTTACTCTTTTGGTCTGATCTTTTGAAGGGGTCTTTGTTGTTTTTGTTTTTCTGTTTACTTTATATAACTCCAAAATATACATATATACACTCCACAAATATCACAGGTTTACAAAGTCTTAAACTATAGGTTAATTCCAAAACATATTTAGGGATTCACAGTTTACCAGTAAACTCACATTCAGGTAAAAAGACGTTTAACTTTACATTCCTCCACTAAATAGCATGCTGATGTATATTTTGATGTACTTTTATAAAAGAGATTTATTCTTTCTCATAAATCTTAGGACTGAGGAAAATAAAGACATAAACCTCAATCTATGTCTATAGTAGTATCAATCAATGTGGTATTAATTTTACTAACAAATTTCCCACCTTGACTTACTGTGGGATAATTTTTTATATATTTTTTATTGTTATTAAACTTTTTCCATAGGTCGTACATCATTTCTCAATTGAATCTAGAATCACTTACCTTTCCATGCCCCCACCCGATCTGAGTCCTTGCACTCTACCATAGATGTCGTGTATCTTTTTCTGAGTCTTTCCAGAGATTTTTTTTTCAGTTATTTTGTTGTTGCTCTCTCCAAGTTGTATAGCTACTATATATATATATATATATATATATATACACACATATATACATA